>VUQG01003441.1:12481-23801 GCA_015106755.1 Etia nguti
GCTGTGTGACCAATCAAAATACTTTACTAGTAAGCTATTCGACTCTAAACGCTGCGTTTAACAGCCGCCTACCAACAGGCCAAATCCTGATTTCATTTTAGATTACAGCTGCAGCGTTACACTCTCTCACACACACATTCATTTTTAAGAATTGGCTGCATGACACTTGGACAGCTGCTCAGTGTCACACGCTCCCTTATAAACTAAACTCAGAATTAGCTCAGTTCTGGTGACTTCTTTCATGTGGCTCGAGCCAACAAGCAAAGAGCCAAGACACCAAACTCATATTATCTTTTCACTCTGGCTTTGACGTAAGATAGGTTGATTATCATTTGGTTGGTTTCTATGTTTGTCTCGTCTTGTGTTGTTGTTTGGTAAATTTGTCTTATTTTTATTTCCTAATTTGTGAAGCACTTTGATCAAAACTGTTGTTTTTAAATGTGCTATATAAATAAATTTTGATTGATTTGATTGATATTAATTATCTGTGGGCTCTCTGTCCTTTGTGTTGTTCTGGTTTATTCTTCTTACAGCATCAAAAAATATCTTGAATCTACTGCAGAGTTCCACATTTGGAGGATTTAGTGTCACAGCCCCTGAACTTTCTGTGAGCTACTCTAAATCTGATCCCATTAATGTCAAACACACAAAAAGACACACAGACCCTTAAGCAAACAGAGAGAGATGAAGCATACAGCTATAAGAGCAAAGAGACTGGGATCCAGCAGGACCCAGCATGGTATATATTACCGTCAGTAATGTGCGCTCAGCATCACCACTGCTGGATGATATTAAATAAGGGAAAACTTTGAGGCTGTTATTATTGGGCTTAACCATGCATGTAAATGCTCGTTCTTCCAGTATAGCATATAAAATTCGATTAAGTTTTAATTTAGTAAGTTTTCCCTCTGTCCTTTAGCTACACCTTTCTCCCTATGATTTAACTAGAACTCGTGCCATGTGATCCACACACAACAGCAGTACTGTTGAGCTCAAGCTTGATGTTGGAACTTTTAGTCTGCATCCAGTGTTCTGGGAAACATCAACAACTAGAAGACAAGCAGAAAAAATATCATATTTTAAATGCACATTTAGTTCCCGCTGCCTCAGACTGAAGCAGCATTTGCTTTAGATGCCAATAGGATGGACAAGATTTTAAAAAACAAAAAAAAATCACGAAAATAAAAACACTTCCACTGGTGAATGCGGGAAGGTACATCAACTGGTAACAATCGGACATCAGACATACGTACAGAACAAGACAGAACAACAAAGACACTCATGTCAAAAAAGTATCACAACTCCTCAAAGAAGTAGTCTCACACCAGATTAAAATAATAAATAGCACAAAGAAGGAAGTTAAATAGAGATGGAAGTAGCTGTGTTCGTTTAACATTTTAAGAACAAATCACAATTTACTGCCTCGCAAAGTCACTCAAATCCCGCTGGCCAGAGTCCATTTGACACCAGTCCTGTTTAGCACTTTCTCCAGTTCCAGCTTGGTATAATAAAGGCTTCTTTATGATCCACTGGGCCTGCTTCATAATATACAGTCAGATGTCATTACCAGCTGGGGCTGCAGAACCTGCAATATAGTGCTCCACTCTTCTGTGTTAGTCTAATCCACTCAAATTCACCAACAGGTTGAGAAACATGCATTTCTGTACAGAGTTTTCGTCTAGTTCGGTTTACAGTTTGATCCTCTTGTTCATGTTGTAATGAAAATCTTTTAAAATTCACTCTCAACTTCTTAAACGATAACCTAATAGATAGAAAGCTTGAAAGCGCCCTAACTTAGACCAACGCAGGAGATTCAGTTCTGAATGTCAAAGGGAAGTTTCTGTTGGAGTTGGCGTTCAGATGTGTCTGCACCTTTCTCCTAAATTTGTACAACGTCCACACGTGGGACTCCAGATACACTCAACCAAGACTTTAAACAGCATGGAGCATTTTTTTCCCCTTCTTTTGTTCACTTTGTTCCCACACCTAAACTAAACCGCTCTCTGTGTCGTGGCACAAAACCAGTGGCAGCTTATGCCCGTGAGTCTTAACCGAGCCAGCATTGCAGAAGCAAACACTGAGGAGAACATAATGGAAACATCTCCTGTAGCGGGTCTGCACGGCTGCAACACAGAGCACTAATGTCCTGGGAAAGCTGATCTGTAACCTCATCAAAGCCGTTGCCATGCTTTTTTTCTGCCTTTCATCTCCATGGTCGCAGTCAGTCATCTCGTGGTCAGACCCCACCTATCTGAAGAAACCAACAAAGCCCTTACTGCAGGGAAACCGCCTGAAGGATTATATGTTATACATCCATTAAGTGAAGAAAATTAAAACTCATCAGTGCTATTTGCTGCTGCTCAAAATAAAAATAATCAAAGTTTCTGCAGAGCTAAACTGTTACCTTGATCGCTAACAACTTGTTTTGGATGTTTTAGCCCTTTTCATTATGTATCACTGCTGTACATCCTAAGTTTTAAGATGAACAAACTCTCCACTACAGAGAACAGTTTGACAGCTTTCTTTTTTGTGCTGTTTCACTGGGTTCCAATGACATTTGAATGGTATTTGACAGCCTTTCAGCAAATACATATTTGCCCTTCTGTCAACTTCTGTTCTCTTTCCAACAACAAAGAAGCAGTTTGAAAATTAATTCCTGTATGCCCGGGGAAAGAGTGTCCTTGAAATTGAAGCGCAACAATTGTTTCACAAAGTACTTGGGAAAAAAGTACTTCTTCAACTTCAAGAACATGACTTTGAAAAAAAAAAATGTCTCTCTTTCCGCATGACAAAATAAATGGAAAGTATTTTTTTGCCTGGAAGGTAGGAAATCAATCTAAAAAACATCTGCTCTGTTTTGAGGGATAGCTGTGATTCCTAATTAATGGGCAAAAACATGCAAAACCACAAGTATGGTCCTTTTCGGGACAGACGGGTTGGATGATTTTTCCAAATGCTTAAAATCGACTTCTGGAACGAGACTCGGATTTTTGTTTTTATTTTTTTTTCTCTCTGTCTGTAGAGCGTCCAAATCCAAAGAATCCATTCAAATGTCCTTGTATTGACTCAGAGTCAGTCAAACTTAGGGATTTGGGCATGCCGTTTATCCTTCATTCAACATGCGATGCAATCTAAGCCTTTTCATTCATACCGTCATTTGTCCCGGTGAAACAGTCCTTGCTGTCCAGATCCTGTACATACTTCAGTCACTCGTGTGTAGCTTAGCTTGTTTGTCTCTATAATGAAAGGACGCCATGTTTGTTTGTAGATAAGTGCATGCGCATGAAGTAGTCTCTGTACATACAGTATGTGTGTGTCTCAGTGTATAAGTTAACTGTGTATGTGTACATGTGTGCATTTGCGTGTGTGTGTGTGTGTTTGTGTGGTTGTTGAAGTCACTGAAAATCTGCCCTCCCGCTCGGCCACGCGTTCAAGCACTCCTTGGTGCCCTCTGCTGCGGCTTGCTCCTGCTCTTCCTCCCCGCTGCTCTTCCTCCGCCGCCTCCTCCTCCTCCTCTTCCCCCGCCATGCTTGTGCCTCTCTTTCTCCTTGTTTGGCTCCGCCTTTGTCTCACCATGGCGATGGTGGTTGCGCGGAGGGCGGTATCCCAGAGCCTTGCAGTGCTGGCCGAGGTTTCCGGGATGAATCAGCGCCATCACGTTCTCGTACCACGGCTGGGTTCCAGCGCTCTGATAGGACGAGCCCGACCAGGAAGCCAGGAGGCGATTGGCAGAGGGGCTCCAAACAGCGAGGCGCACGGTGACCGCAGTCCAGTGGTAGCCGTGCTCCTCCACCTGGCAGTGGTAGACCCCGCCGTGAGACAGCTCGGCTCGACGAATCAAGACGCCCCGCTCGATCACCACCAGCTGGTCACCAGTTACCACCTGACGAGAGATTGTTGGAGAGGAAATTTATAATCTGGATAATCTCGAAGAAAGTGGTTGTAAAAAGGATTTGGAACATAAATGAAGTGTAAAACGTGTGACTGCACCTGGTTTAGTTCAGCGCTGTTCTCTCCAGCCTGTTTGTACCAGGTCACTGCGGCATGTCTGGATCTAGGCAAACACTCCAGGTAGGTGCTGTTACCCTCTGCCACCATCATCACCCTCTGTTCTGCCTCCACCTGCAGCCCGGCTAAATGAAAGAGAGAAAAGGTGGAACAGGTTAAAGACATTTTACATATGCGATGGCCTGGCGACCTGTCCAAGATGTAGCCTGCCTCTCACCAGTCTTAGCTGGAACAGGCTTTAGCCCTCTGAAACCTTACTGAGGCACTGGTAGTGCTCCATAATGGGGCCTGAGCATTGTTCAACAGGTAAAGCAAAGATCCTGAATTGAAACAATGGAAGCTGCTCACCTCCCTGTCTTACACACTGAGTCAGTGGATCCTCATCCTCTCCTAAATGACGAGCATTCCTCCTGCGGAGAAGCAGAAACCACAAGCTTATGTTAGACAGAACAGACAGCAAAGGGATGATTTTAACAAAGTGAGAGCAGCACTAGGGAAAAGGTCACGCATTTTGGGGTCACACATATCATGCCTATATGTTGTCAATACAAACAATGGCAGTAAGAAACATAGTTTTAAATAGCTTTATATAGCATTGTTATTTTGACCTTAAAATCAATCTATTAACATGAACCCACTCTATGCCCCTACTAAGTTTTATCAGAATTCATTCAAAACTTTTCGAGCTACGGTGTTTAAAGACAGAATGACACACACGCAAAACCATAACCTCCTTGGCAGAATCAATTTGCTCACTGGGGCAAAAGTCAGGATGTCATCATAAACAACCTAATCATGGAAATTATGGCCAGTTGTGATACTTAGTAAAGAAACAAAATCTTAATCATGTGGAAAAAATGCCTAAAATCTAATCAGAAAAATCTGAGCTTAGGTGTAACTTGAACCACATTTCTGACTATCAACAAATGTGGTTTAAATCAAATTTGGGAAGATTGATTCCACATTGATTCTTTTCATAATAAAATAAATTCAAGTCATAAGGGGAAACTCAATCTGCTGTAATGTTATCAGTGCTGTCTGGAGCTGGTATGTCCTCCCTACCTGCGCACGGTCGGCATATAGGGGCTGCAAGCATGTCCATCCCAGGTGCAGTAGGGGTCCCTGGCCAGGCAGCACTCAGCGCAGGCCTGACCGTACAGCTCACACTGGTAAAGGGCCAGCTGAGACACACCCTCCTTGGAGCCCACAAACAACCACTGCTAGAGGAGAGGGGGTGGGTGAAAGATTGAAAGAGAGATGGAGGAGAAAACAACGATGGAGGGGGGAAAGCAGAGACAATGTGGGAGAGCCAGAAGAGAAAAACAAAGGGGCATCAAGTTCACTCCCCTGCAACACGGACACTTTGACAGTCACCAGGAAAAAAAAGCAGATTCATCTCCACTCTCTGAGTCACAAATCCAACTCAAGCTGTAACAATGTCAGTGGCCACGGAGAGTGTGTGTTCGCATGCGGGGTGGAAAACAGAGAAATGTGGCAACGCTTGCTTTTTATAATCTTCATGTGTGTGTGCGAGCTGCGGTTTCTTTTTCTTTTTTTTCCCTGATCCCAAACTGTTTTAATAATGCAAGGTGCATTTGTGTGTGAGCATCTCTTCGTTATTGCTCTGACTGAGGTGAGGTAACCATGGCAACTGGTGATGAAGCCGTCCTTGGAGACGCAATGTGGAGAGACGAGTGAGAAGTGTGATGTTACCGTGTGTGAGTGCGGCAGTTTGGAAGTTTGACAGCGAGTCTCGTCTGTTACCTTTTTCTTTGAGAGCGCCATGGCTGTCACAGGTGATTTGTGCTGTGAAGGAGACAGGGAAGGAAAACTGAGAAACACACCAGGTTTATACTGAAGCGAAGATAGATAGATAGATAGATAGATAGATAGATAGATAGATAGATAGATAGATAGATAGATAGATAGATAGATAGATAGATAGATAGATAGATAGGGTTTTACAAAGCACATACTTTAAAATACAGAGCAGGAAAAACACAGTCAGGTCTGACCACAGATATCTCAACCACATCATTCAGGTTGAACCCAAAGTTTTTTTTCCCCTTCATTTTGCTTTTGAACCCAAATCAGAGCTCATTCTGGACCAAAATGTGGATTTTGTGAACTGTGATCTTCTCTTTTTTGGTAACTATGTCCAGCTGTAGTAACTTGGTTTTGGTAGGGTGACAAGCTTTAACCCTTTAAATCCTGAACCACGAGATAATTGAAAAAATGGAGCATTTATCGAACCTTCTGATTTAAAAATGTTTTTTAATATTAATATGCATAAACGAGTTTTAATCTGTATCATATTTGTTACATCTGGAAATTCTGAAAGTCTGAAAAACTCACAAAAAACCCATGCATCAAATATGATACACTAGGGGTTAAGGGGTTAAATAAAGGTATTTACTGCATTTCATGTAAATATATGCAGTACTCCAGTGGTAGAATATGTGCATAATTATCTTTTCATTAACCAGAGCAGAATGGTGTCTTTGCACGCATGCGATTTCTTACTGTTCAGAGAAATGCATGCATTTCTATTCATTTCCATATGGCATGGACAGATATGGAATTCGTCACACTGTGTCTGCATGCATTGTTGTCGCGCAGGCTAATTTGAAAAGTCTGTGCTGCATTATGTTGTTATAATAATGTACATTTGGATCTAGTTTTGAGAGGTAATTGAATTTTTTTAATGGAGGAGGAATGATTGGACGCTGCGAAGAAATGCAAAAAATGCATAAAAAAACAGAATCAACTCAATCTGCAGACAATGAGCTTTACTACAAAATAGACCAGCTCTTAACAAATCTGAGTTTTTTAAGGTTTCAGCCTGTTTTTCCTCACAGAAAAAGCTTGCAGTACCTGAAACACCTGCATCTGCTCCAGAGTGACCTCCTGACTCTGGCCATGCTCCCTGTGCAGATGGATTGCTTTCATAACGAGTCCTGAGTCTAAAGACAAAAAAAAAAAAAAAATCATTCACCATATTTAATTATGAAAAACACTTTAAAATGCCAGAAACACAACCTTCACCATCACGCGACCTACCTGTACCGATGAACAGGACGTCGTAGGTGCCATCGACAGCCTCCACTCTGTCCACCAGCAGTTTGCTGAACTTGTAATGAACACCCACCCTGACCAGGAGGGGTCGTTCTCCAAGTGGCAGGACATTTTCCTATAAAAAAAATGCAAGAATGCATCACATTAAATGTGAAATCTTTGACTAATAAATTTGTTCAGCCAGTCTTGTTATTCATCATTAATTCAGCAAAGGTTTCATATTCCGTGTGATGAAGCGGTGCCCTGTTGGCAAGGACTGCCTGCTAATTTAATTTCCTACGTTCACTTCAGAATTTAGACAGAAATAGAGAGAAAAAATGGCTGATCTGCTGTAAAATGCGGTAATCTAATTAAGCTAAACTGGCTTAATTTAATAAAGTGAAATATCAGCCAAACCTGCAGCAGCGGATGAGTTCTGCTGAAGAAAATGACGTCGTCGGGATACTCTCTTGTTGAGCTATAGCTTCCATATGTACTGCTAGGACACTGAGAAAGAAAGAGAGATCATAATGTTTCCAATCTTTCATTTTGAGCATTCATATATGGAAATTAAGCACAATTTTGCAGAATTAAATGACCCTCCATCAAAGACAGTATATTATCAGAATCAGAATCAGAATCAGCATACTTTATTAATTCCGAGGGAAATTATGTGGATTACAGTTGCTCCAGTACAGTAACATTAACAGAAACAGACTAGACTATTTAACAATACAATATGTTAAGATATAAGGAATTATTGCAAATATATTCCCTTGGTAAATCACGTATTTGCTTTTAGAGAAGTACAAAAAGTCACCTGGAGAGTTATCAGCAGTATCTACCAGTTTTGAGTATGAACTTACTGTTCCTGGCCGTGGATAGGGCACCTTGCCTGTAAATTCTGCCCATTTATACTGAGGCCCCTCCTTATGCAGGAAGTTCCCTTTAAAGGCTCGAACCACATCCTCCATTCGGTAAACACACACCGCTGAACCGTTCAGGATATCGCTAAGGAGAACAGCAGAGACAAAAGGAGAGCAGATTCAGACATCAGATATGTCTGAAGCAGAGCATACCTTTGATTACTTTACTTGATATATTGCAAAGGTCTTTAAGCAGTAAATGGAGTACTGTATTAGGAGCTGTGACTCATTGTGGCTTTCCAGCTTGAACGCATCAATTAAATGAATGCGTTCCAACCCAAAATACAGCCTGGGTGAATGTGCTGCTTTCAGCACATCGGTCCCCACTGTAACACATCCCATCCACTGCAGTTAAGATCACAAATTTCTGGAGGATTTGTGGCAAAGCATGCCCGAGCTAGAGATTCCAGCAAAGCAGAAACAGAACAGATAGAAAGGCCATGTTATGATGAATCAGGGGGCTCTTAGGGGGGGAAGCTTTCTTCTCTCCTCAAAGGTCAGAGGTCTCAGTGAGGCATTTAGATGCCAAATCATACAGAGTGCAAAAGTGAACCGTGACATTGGAAAAAAGCATTCATGTCAGCCTCTAAATTGTGTTTTTACAAGTTGGGGATGTCACCTCTACACTCTACGTAAATTCTCCTCTTCCCTATTCTGTTTTGTTTATGAGTGGCTTGCTCTGGAAACTCACCTGCACAAACATTCCTCCACCTGAGCAGACCTCAGTCCCGTGTTGCTTTTTACAGTTTTGCTTTAATAATTATTAGCTGCGTTGAGAGTTACTGGCAGTCCTGTTAGTTTCATGGAGTGGTTGAACTTTACCAAAGGTGTGCTACCAGGAGTTCTTCAGCTTTCGTTTGTCTCAACTGAAGCTCCCAAGTTCCATTATTTCACTTCCCTTATATTTGACCAGCTTTGAACTGAAGCAGACTTGTAGCATCTAAAATTTTTAAGCAATGGAATGAAAGACAGCAGAAAAACAAATGATCCAGCTAATGCTAAAGGAATTATGACCCATTTGCTTATCTTTGGTTTCACTTGTTATCTAAATACATCCAATTAGGCCATTTTGGTGCTTCAAATTGAAATGACCATGATGGTTTTCTTACCACTTTGAAAAGTTTATGCATCTACAGTCCATCTTAAATTGCTTTCCTGAGAGGTGAGGTAAGTTTAACTTGGGTCCTGCCCACTTTGCATTGCGAGCAGCTACACAAGCTGGTAATAAATGTAACAACAAGGCTATCAGTGAGCAAAATCAATGAATCTAATCGACTGTCTGATAAATTATAAATCACAAACAATTAAAAATAAAAGCAGACAGTAAAATAAAAGCAAAGAACTGTTAACACTCTTGCCTTCATCACAGGCAGAAAAACCAGCACGTGTGCAATCATTACTGTACCAGAGAGACAAGTCTCCTTTCAGAAGGAATGACCTTTTTGCTCTTTTCCAGTTCTGTGGTTGCGACCGCACCCTTGGTGATACTTTGGATTTCTGTTCCCTGCTGAGATTCCACACACTTTCCAAAACCCCAAAAAACAGACCAACTCCCTGCTCCGCCATGCCAGATGCCGTCATACTTTTGCTGCTACTGTGGAGCTCTGGCGTCCAGCTCAGAAACTGTGTTATTCTCTGGATATGCAACATCGTCAGTGGAGTGGAGAAAATGAGAAATCGCAGCCTTTTTGTTTTACTTTAGTTAGGCTGCTCGCTGGATAATTTTTTTACTAGTTTTTCAGACAGCGCCTGCTTTTTTCATGTCTGTTTTTTCAGCAGACGTCTGCGTGAGTTTTTATGAAAGCCCGTCTCTTTGGGAATCTGCCTTTTTTTAACTATTAGCCTTTGATGGTCTGAAAGAATATTTTTGCTTCTACTATGTCTGTCTGTATGACATGTATGCAATTTGTAGATTTCCTAGACTTTAACAGAAAGGAGATCTCCTGTGGACTGCTTCATAGTAGCCTTTTTATAAAGGGTATTTATTATTCCTTATTTTCAGTCATGTAAGTGAGTCAGTCAGTCAGTGGTGGCTCACTTACATTAGACATGGTCAAAGTTTCAAATAATCAGGCCAGCATATGTACAAGTGATCCTGAAAGCCTTACATCTGGCTTCCTTACAACAATGGAAACATATAACTCCTTATTAAAGTCACAAATGATTTTTTTTTGCAATTTTGTGCTCATGCACTTCTTTCAGGATCTCAAAATCGCCCTTTTGTCTATTTGTGTGTGAAAAAATACAGTAGAAGTCACCTTTCTGTAACACACACACACACACAGCTGGACACAGACGGAGAAACTGTGAAGGCTCATATAAGCTCCATGTTGTTCACATGAATGGATGCATTTCATTCATGAGTCACGGTGACATGAGACCAGGCGGGTGGTGTGTATCTCACAGCATGTGACATCAACATCTGACACGTGGCAGTGAAACATGGAGCACTCACATCCTGTCACAGATGCTCTCTTGACTGGCTGTCATCGTGTGTCACCACAGTACAGGACAGTTTAGATGATCATTATTTCAGTATTTGAAGAAAAAAAAACTTTATATTTTTACTTTCTCCATATTTTAAAATGATCAACACTAAAAAAAAAACTTCTTATATCACATGTGTAAACCTCTTGTTATTAACATGTTGAGGAGTTACTGTTTGGGTCAACAAGTATTTATCGTTACAGATCTGATGCTTCTGTCATCTGTTTTTAATTCAGTGTCTGGTTAGTGGTTTGAAATTCTCACTAAAACCTCATCAGCTTCCACTGTCATCGGCAGTTCAATTTATAGCTGGCTTTAAACTGCTTTTAAACCTTTTATTTAAACAATTACAGCATTTCCTGCATCTGGGGCCGCAAGAAACCCAATGCTCCATAATAAAACTGTCACCAAAAAGTATAACTATGCATACAACGGGTCTTATTTCAAAATAAACTATTCACAAAACATCTAATCTTTTTCAAGAAATCGTATTCATCATGTACATATTGAGTACGCAGTTACTCTTCTCCTCTCTTCCACTCTATTTTTTTTTTTTTTGGCATGGCTTGATCAATACAGAACTAATTGCTAAGGACTAAAGTCCTTCTAAAACTAGTGTAAAAGTGAAGGGAGTCCCTCCCATCTACCACCATATACTGACATTTTCCACACATAAACAAGGGTATGCAGTTTACACAGCACCCATTCAAGTTACTCAATTCCCATGATTTCTGCTTTACAGAGGCACATACCTTGAAGTGGTAAACAGGCCATAGATGAGAGGATTCTTCTTGTCTTTCCCATGGAGGATGAAGATGTCCTCTGAGTGGAGAACATCCAAACAT
>VUQG01003441.1:23821-41988 GCA_015106755.1 Etia nguti
AAACATAATAATGAAAGGAAGGGAGAGATAAGGAGAAAGACGGGGAAGGGGAATGGAAGGAGACAAAGACACAAAAATGTTAGTCAGAAAAGATCAGAATGATGTCTGAATTACGGAGAAGTTTTGGAGAGTTGCACAGGACTGTGTAAGCTATACATGTCTGTATTCATGTGAGCAATGCTCATGAGTCTGTGTAACAGTCTATTTTCTTTATTTGTGTGAGTGTGTGTTCAGTTTTAGGTACTTTGTATTCATTATGTGTATGCCCGTGTGCGTATCTGAGTGTGCGCATCTATCAGTCTGACTGTGTGACTAATAGCGTCGGGCATGCTGGCAGCATGGCTGACTGGCTGCTTGTAATGAATCTGTAGCCATTAATAACCAGCCGCAGTGGGAGAGCCGAGCGCTCCGTCCGCCACAGGAACACAGCACCTGCTGCCACACACACTAACACCACACCTCGGTCTCCACTCGTCATTTCAGACACAGCGGATCACACACACATTTGATACGTTTTTCTCACTTTGGCGTCGCTCTGATAGTGATCCGCTCATGCAGCGCAATCAGGTGTAGTGCGGATTTGTTTTTTTTAGTTCTTTCCATCTGTCTGCCTTCGACACCTGATAGCTCAGTGGCCATCACACCGCATTTGAATACAGCAGGTAAAAATGTGGGGTCTTTTTTTTTAAAATGAACTCGTAGATTTAAGTTTCAAACGCTAAAAGTATCCTCAGAAGTGATAAGGAAAAAAAGAAAAGAAAAAGTGGGGCAGCTGTGGCCCCATCTACTAATGGGAAGGTCGGCGGTTTGATCCCTAGCTCCTCCGGTGTCCTCATGTCAAAGTGCCCTCGGGCAAGGCTGAACTGCAAATTGCCTCTGATGTTTTCATCGGAGTGTGAGTGAGTGTGTGATAGTTAGAAAGTGATTAACGACATACAGTAAAAGTGCTGCACGAATGCATGTGTGAATGAGGCTTATAGTAGAAAAAGCTTTAAGGCCTCAGGTAGAGAAGAAAAGTGCTATATAAGTGCACACAGGTTTAATTAGAGTTTTTAAACTCAAACTGTTTTGTTTTTATCTTCTGTTCCCATCAGATTCAATGTAAGTCCATGAAAAAGGTTACAAATACTTTGGAGGTCCATAAATAATGCCTTAGATACTGTATGTACGATAAAGAAATAAAGCGACTCCGTGACTACAGCTCATGAGTGTAAGGCTGGCACATTCCCAGCTCCTCCAGCCTGAGTATGGAAGTTTTCTTTGGAAATATGCTGAACTGTAAAAAACTGCCGTATCATCACTTTGTGTATGACAGTAAAGGTGCTGAATGTATAGCATAAAAAGCAAATGGGGCAATACATCTTGAGTTGTGAAGCACTTTGAAAACCAGAAAAGCGCTAGAGAAACAGTCCATTTACCACAACGCACAAAACTCTGATTCATGGGGGAGTAAAACAGGAAAAAACTGATGTGACATGAACTCACAATCAAATAAAACGGACTGGTAATAAAAAGCCCACAACTGGGAACACATATAGTCTGACATTGGAAACATTGTGTCTCGTATAAGGCACCACTGGTTCAATACTGACAAACTGATAAAACATTAAAAAAACAACAAATTTAGAAAATTAATTAATGTTCCTGAAAGTTTTGCACAGTTTTTGACTCTTTTGCCTCCCATATTTCCACTTTTGTTCATCACTGTGTTATTCAGTTGCCTGCGCTTGCAGCTCACACTAGACCTTGGCTTTCACAGTTTATTTAAATCAGAATAAATCAAAGGTTTTCTGTTCTGCACTTTTGTCTCAGATAAGAGAAGGGAATGTTTTATCATCCCATCACAACGGAGGAGAATGGAGCTCTTTGTTTTCCGTGCAACACACTGTGATAATCTATAAATACATGACTCCTAGGGCTCCTTTCTTTTTGCCTACTTTTGTGGCAAATAGCTTTAAAAGTTCCAGAAACTCTACAAACAGGTTCAACCCAAAGAGTACTCAATGAGTGCCCCGTATGTCTCTACTTTTATTCTTCTCCGCTCCCATGCAGAGGCAGATATGTTGTTGTGGTGTTGGAGACGACAAAGCGTATCACCGTTCCCACATTCCTGCCGTTCCTGCTGCTTCAGGTGGCCTCCGTGGAACTACAGCCCTGCAGGGAGGCTAATCTCATCTCGACACAGCTACACACACTCGCAGTTGCCACACACGGTGGCAGATTTGGTAGCACACAAAGAGAAATAAAGGCATGTATAGCCACATTCATGCACCCACACATACCAAATTGTTAAACTGCAGGGAGCAAGGAACATTGACTCAAACTCGCATGGTATCGATAGACACACAAACACCCACACAGGCCCCTCAGGATAGGGAATAGAGGAGTATGGGTAGTCTGCTGCCTCCAGCGTACCAATTGCCCACTCCCTCTTCCCTTTAATATATCACTTCTTTGTTATTGCATTTTATTTACTGCTTCTTTGAGCTCTTCCTGCCTTTAAATCACAATGTAGATGCCCCCATTTGTGTTATCACTCCTTTTACCTCTGTTCCTGTTTCCTATCACTCCCTAATTCTACTTATATCGTCCCTCCATCTTTCTTAACGGCCTCTTCTCTACTTTCCCATCATTTGTTCCTGCTTATCTCCTACTCTCACATCTTCCAAAGAATGCCTTTCATTAATCAAAACCTTGGTTTATCATCTCTTGGTTTACTTTGTCTCTCTGTGTCTACCTGTCTTAAAGTTTTTCTTTTATGGCCTTCATGCCTTATTACTCTGGATGATGTATATCCTGAGCGTTCAACACTTTCATCTGAAGCTCCTCGAAGTTTTGTTCGAAGAAGAGATGAGTCAGACTTAAAAAGAAGGGCATTGTAAGATGCACATCTACACCCACAGAGCTCAATTTTATAGTCACACAGTCAGGCTGGTGGAACCCTTCTGAGTACAGATGAAAGACCCTTTAAAACCTAGTGGAAACAAGTTTACCAGGTGATGGGATTGCAGTCAAACAGAGCAAAGAACAGATGAAACTCATCTGGAAGTGCAGCCAAGCTGACATTGGACTTGTAGTTAGATACACCACATTTAGACAGAAGAATACTTGGCCTTGTTAAAGACTACTGCAGGACAAAGACTTTTAATGTTGTAATCTAATGTAATTACGTTGAGCTTCAGTCACACAGGTCTATTGGTCAAAAGAGGTAGACGGTGCTCCACTGAAAACCTCCTTGTGATTGCCCTGGTTGATAGCAGATTGCCCACAGTTCAGTCGCCTATAGTTTTTTACGCTGACTTATCTGTCAGTAGTTAGCAAGTATTTTGCTAACCACTAGTAAACGACAGTAAACAACTATCCCACAGCCACTTGCAAACTGGTGCGGGAATATACATTCTTCCCTAGCAACCGTAGTTACCAGGGAGTCAGCCCTGTGCACTGGGTCTTTAGCAGTCGATTTCTCCAGCAACCACTCGCAACATTTTTCTGTAGCGACCGGTGGTTGCTAGACGATTCCCAAACTGAGTGTAAAAAGTGTAAAAAGTGATGTTTTTCAGAGGCAGTTTTAAGCCAAATAAGATCTGTTTTCCATGTCAAGACCAGTAACTGTATAAAAGACTTACTAACATCGGCATGCTAACATGGGGTCAAGTGAGATCTGGTAGATTTGGCATGCTAACATCCACTTGTTAGCACAATACCTAAACTAGCTTTGCAGATAGGGGCAGGGATAGCTCAGTAGGTAAAGTGTTGGCCCCGTGATCGGAAGGTCAGGGGTTCGATTCCCCTGAACGGCTACCCTGAGGTACCCCTGAGCAAGGTACCGTCCCTACACGCTGCTCCCCGGGCGCCCAATGGCAGCCCACTGCTTCACTGAGTGAATGGGTTAAATGCAGAGAGGAATTTCCCCATGGGGATCAATAAAGTATACATTATTATTATTATTATTAGATACTGAGTGAAAAAGTGCTGGAAAAAGAGACATGTTGATTGCATGACAGGAAGTTAGAGGTTCACCAGAGTTGTTCAGAGGGAAAGTACGAATGACTGTACCAGATTTCAAGGCAACAGACTCATTTCACAGAAGCCATTTTGAAATACAATATGTAAACAAATTCTGTTCACCTAAACAGGCAAGAAACTTTATTAACATCATTAGTAACACATGTGTATACATGCTGTTTCAGGTCAAACTGACTGCCATGAGATATGCTTATTTAGTATTTGTTAATGCTCTGTATGATTAAAACCTGACATATTTCAGTGTGGATCAAAAATGATCAAACCAGCTGGTCTGGCTAGGATTCACAGAGCTGCATCTCCAAACAATGTTCTAACTATTATGAATGTAAGAAAGAACGAAGGTTTCCAGTTGAGGAAAAAAGTCCCAATTTACTTTGTGGTATTTTAAGACAGGTAAAAATGAGGCCACACAGCACGTAAAAGTAAATACATGCATTTTTTTGAAAGTTCTGAGTAAACTTAATGCAAACTCTGGTAAAACCCTGCAGGGGAAAAACTCTGAATCCTTGCCTTCTACTCGAAAGTTAGTCTCCCTTTCTTCTTCGCACCTCACCGTGCATGCAGCTCCACATAAAAACGCAGTTCAAATTTAGAAGACGCAGCCAGCGCAACATGTTTCTTTCTTACGCACTTTGAACAAGACGTCTTAGTTATTTACGGCTCAGCTTGGCAAAACTTCACTATTATCGCTCTGTGACGAGTTTAAACCTCGACTGATTCAGTGCTGTTCCACCTACATCCCTCGCCTGTTTGATTTAGTAAACTGGAGTGGCTTCTAATGTCATTTAATCTTTAATAGAGGAGGGATAATGCAACACTCAGACATGCATTAATCACAAATACAGTGCAGAAATATGAGGTCATTCTGCTTCTATCTGCAAGATGGGCTGACCAGGTGAGAGCGTTTGACCGCTGAAGCAAGATTTGTTTTTTTGCTCATGTTGCAGTTAAAGACGACAGATTGATGGCTTCTCATCTTTTTTTTTTAACACAGCTTCTTTCCTCTTTCAGCCACGACCACTATCTTACACTCTAAGATGTTTCCTTCTTGTCTCCTCCTGAATCATCTTCTTTCCTTTTTCTTTCCATCTCTTTATCTTTTCATTAGTTTTCTCATCTCGTGCACCTTTTTGCTCAAATCCACCTGGACTTCCCGGGAGCCCTCTGGGTGTATCTCATTCTCTTTGTTTCTCACTTTCACTGTCCCTCCCAGTCCCCATCCCTCCCTCCCGCTATCTCTTCTTCCCTCTGTCCCCCCCGTCCATCTGTCTGTCTGGCCTATTTTCTCTGGAGGATTGTTCTTGTGTCTTCTTCTCTAAACAAAACGAGGCTGTTTTCCCCCTGAGGGAAGATAGTCTTGTCTAGCCCACAGACCTGCAGCCCCAGCCCCTATCTTCTTCCTCCTCCTCCTCCTACCCCTCATCCTAATTGTCTGGCCATTCCCCCCTTAGGCAAACTCTCATATTCTCCTCATTTTGCCACTGTTTCTTCTTTCCCTTCCTCTTCATCCAGCCAACACCTAGGTCGTGCCTCCTTCTTGCTTGTCACCTTTCTGCCAACTCCTCTTGTCTCATCCCTCCATCTTACAGTAATTTGCCAATAATAGCCCTGCCTCCATCTTATCCGGTCCTTAACCCTCTCGGCTATTGACCCTATTCCTTCTGACACTCCATATTTCTCACTGTGATACATGTTTTACCCTCTAGCAACAGCTGTTAACTCAGTTTTGCCATCCATGGCCAGACTAAGATGCCAGCTCTCCATCGGTGGTAACAAAGAACGTTTGATACCCCCTCTCTGTGTCATACAATGTTTCAGTTCTTTTTTTTTCGCTTCAGGGTGGAATTACACATCAAAAATATACATTTGAAATCCAGTAAATTACACTAAGTTTACTGCAAATCTATGATCTTCTCCATCCCCACCTTCAGTCAGCTTCATCCAACCCCATTAACCCCATTTCCCTGCTTCCTTCCCTCTCTGTCTCACTTCAGTCAGCCTTCACACCCTTTTAGATTCACTTCACCTCACTCATCCAATCCTGGTCCTTAGAGGGAAAATATATTTGTGCATGGCCTGCAGCAATTCTAACTCTCTCTGACCATTATCCTTTCCCTCAGTCCTTTACATCAATCTATATTTTTTCTTTTTTTCCTGTTACACTATCCCAGGGACTACACACTCAACACATGCTTTAATAAAATATTCTATTTTTCTCTGGACACTGCAAATCTGCCTATGCTTTCTGCCTATGCTTCTACAAGTTCCACTTTGGAAGTCTTAACCTTTTGAAATGCTAAGAAATGAACTATTCTTTTCATTTCTCCCCATTTCTGTTTGGTCATAAGAAGGAAATGAAACGCGTTTCTTTTGACGATTACTTTCTCCTTTCTTCATCGCCCTCTTCATCCTCTCTCTTTTTTCTTCATATACCCTGCCCAGAAGTCAAATTTATTTCCAGTGTTCTCTTAAATCAGATATTCCTCTCTCCTGCTTCCTCCCCCTCCTTCACCTTCTCTTGTACAGTGTTGCAGCAATACCACGTTGATGACAGCTTCCACATCCCTCCTCATCTCCCTCAGCCAATCTTTCTTTGTCCTTCTCATGTCTGGTCAACACTACGTGCTACAACCTCTCCCCTTATCCTGCCTGTCCTACTAGATCCCCCTCCTCCTACCCTTCTTCTGGCCATCAGCCCAGCTCCTCACTTTCACTCACTTTCTATCCATCTCCTTTTTTTTTCTCTCCCTCTGATAAACTGGGCCTCCTTTCAAATGTTTGCAGTCAAGCGATGATGGATTAGTAAGGTTCAACGGGGGAGTCAAATCTGCCTCAGCATCACAAAACATGTTTTTCTAACCAGTTTGAACAAATCGTGTTTGTTGACGAGGCAATTAAGCATTAAATAGTGGAAACACATTTGTCAGATTAACCTGAAAGAATTGGGGAGGCTTGGCAATATGTGCCAATGCTTTACCATCACTTCATATATGGAGGGAGACAAATCTTTCCCTCTAGTTTATCTTCTGACCTTTTTCTCCATCTGATGAGGGCAAACAGACCCAGAGAAGATACGGCTGACCCAAAGAAAGGTTAAGGTCATTTCAAAAACGTCCAATATATAAAACATCAATCTCCCAGAAATGTCAAACTTGCTGTTTCTGGGTTGTGGCTCTCATACATCATTGATGTTTTTTGGATCGCTTACAGCAGCTGACTGTTCAGAAGGTCATCGTCGTCATCATCTCAAACTCATTTTAAATTATATGTGGATTTAAAAAATAATGAAATCTACATTTGAGCTTGAACAAGAGGCTTGCTGATGTGTTCCTCTGTCTCTCGTCACTGTCATACTTTTATACCATCCACAAAACTCTCCCAGTGACGCTCTTCCTCCCCTGCACTTTTCCTGTCTGTGGGAAGCGTATGGGTGCTGCCTTATGTCTGAAGCACTGAATCTTACGCACGCAGACAAAAATAGACGAGGAAAATGGCTGAGAAAATCGAAGTAGCTCCAGTGTCAGGACACAGAATCCGGCCACAGAGGGTTGCCTGTCTCCAGCTCTAAAACCTCATAGCATGACTCTCCTCCACAACAACAACAACAACCACAACAACGGGGAGAACAGCACTGCACGGCACAGAGTCCTTTCCTGTGAGAGCGACTCGGCTTCCACTCTACTGTTTGACTCTTTGAATAATTATGGTTAAGTGAGGTCTGATTTTTGTTTTTCTCACACTAGCGTGGTTGACAACAAGAGCTCAGCATTAACACTTACACAAATGAACAAAAGGCCCTACAGCTCCAGACACAAAACAACTGAACAATAAACTCAAAGCAGTCCGGTGCTGTGAGTCAGTCCTCATGGCAATTACAGCCCAAATGCTTTGCCCAAAACAAAGCCAACTCTGAGGGTGTTCAAAACCCTCATAAAACATGTGAGTCAATATCGACAAAAATATGCTAAAGGAAGCAGAAGTGAACAAGCAATTTGCAACAAGTGCTCTGACAAGCTTGTAGAGCAACATGTGCAGCTTTGATCTGATTCCACTGCCTGGTGGGTGACATGTCATGCCTTACAGAACTGCTATGAACACAAAAGGAAATTGATTTTCTATAGCTAGGTGAAGTTTAGATCCAAAAATGTAGTATCAGGAAAAGTTCAGAGCTCAGGTTCAAATAAATCCTCCTCAGTAAAGGTGTGGAGAGCTTTATCATCGTGTTTAGAATAAAGGTGCCAAGGTTAGAGAATGATTGTCGTCAAAAATGCAAACATTTACTTTAGATTGGAAATGGTAAATGAAGAATGGTCGCCAATGAATGTCCCATCCATCCACCCCAACCTCCTCCCTGTGCTAATTTTGACATTCCGTAATAGACACTGGCCATAAATTAAATTAATTATATATATATATATGTCTATCTCTGGCCATTGGTCTAATCTGTTTAATCACCAACCTCACACTGCATGGATCAGTGATGAATTGGATTGGATTGGGTCTCTCTATTTTAATGGAATATCTGGAATTGTGCAAACACTTATTATTTATCTATTCAATGCCTGTACAGGGTTAAGTACTCATACGTGTTAGTTAAGATGGTGTTTTTATGGATTGTTTATACACCACTCTGTATTTAATCATTGGTTATTATTAAGCTCTGGCTCTCTTCCACAGTGTCTCCCTGCCCTTTGAGCCTGGTTCTGCAGAAGGTTTCTTCCTGTTAAAAGGGAGTTTTTCCTTCCCACTTTCTCAACATGGGACTGACTATATTGTATTGTCTTTACCTTACAATATAAAGCACCTTGAGATGACTGTGTTGTGATTTGGCACCACATAAGTACATTTGAATTGAGCTTAATGGGTGTTTGAATGTTGTTAATATATTTCTTTTGTGTCTTACAGAATTAGCAAAAGTGCAAAATGTTCAACAAACAAAATGTATACAAATAAACGCAACCACGCGCAGCCTGGTGTCATCCGCTGCTCTGGAGGGACCTGCAGAGCGTCGCGAGTTTATGGGATTTGTAGTGTTTCTATGTGGCAGAGCATGGCATAAACACAACATTGACAGCATTCTTAACACGATGGGTTAATCTCCTGTATATGCAGGTCGTGGTTTTGTGTGTGTGTGTGTTGCTGAAGTGTATTCACAAACAAATTTGTATGCAGCCTTATCAGATGTGTAAAACATGGCCAGAGGCATGCTGGGTAGAGATGTTTATGCTCCTGACAAGTCTGAACTCTTTTGTATACACAGACAGGCTGAGGCTTGAGTGTCTTTGTGTGTGTGTGGTAACAGCTGAAAAACAGTGTGTGTGCTTTCAGGTGTTTGTTATTGTTGAACATGTGTTTGTGTAATGGTTGGACTATGTGAAGGAGTGTAAAATTTACTGTATATGTTAATGTACTGTATACATTCACGCAAATGGTAACTCTCCGAGTGAGTCACTTAGTTTACTCTAAGTGTGCTCTGTTTACACAAAGAGCAGAGACGAGTAACCTAAGCAGAGACAAGTCCCAACCTCACACTGTCCCACTGTTACCATATGTCTAACTGCGTGTCTCAAATATACACCTTTTTTCTTTTCCTAAAAAATACCTAATCCCCTAAGGGCCTAGCAGGAAATTCAGTGGCTTCATAAGAAAGAGAGTCTCTGCTGATCTGCTCGGAAACAGGGTGGTGCAGTGAAAGCACGCCGGGCTCGTAACTCATGGATCAAAACATTTCTTTGTTAACTGTTTGTCTTGGCAGTTGATTAGAGATTTCAAACACTTGAGGAACTACATTAGCAATTTAGTGTTCTTTGGGTAAACTCTCCCTGCCAAGGACACCCATGAATTTCAAACTCCAAGTCTCTAATTTTTAATGCAGACTTTTCACGAAAACCTTGCAGTCTCCAGAGCATTAGGTTTGTGGGCTGAAGTCAGGGCCAAAGGGGAGCCAGTTTTCTGCAGAGGAGTGTTTCACACTTGATACAAGCCCACTTCTTTTGTGATGGTGGAAGTTAGATAAAGGAAGCAAGTTCTAGCTCTCATTCAGTTTCCTCAGCAATCCAAACATCCTTCCGTGGCTCAAGGATCTTCATCTGGACTGTTATCGCAGACACACCCGTGTTAGATGACATTTAATAAAGACCGAAAGCCATGGGCACTGTAATTCCATAGCAGCAGAAATTCAAAAATATTATTTATTCAACAATTAATTTCACTTTGTTTATGCAGCACACTGCTGAGTTTATGTGTGCTAAATGTGCAGTAAAAACATAACCGATTTGCTTCATCCTCCTACGCCTTCCCTTTTTAAAACATCACCATGCTTTCCTCTTTCTAGCATCCACCCTTTCCTTTTCATAACTTCCAATCAAAATATAAAATGACTAATTCTGAGCTGTATGGGCAGAGGCAACTTTAAAGAACATAATCCCACCCGCCTGCCACAGAGGACTAAAGGTGAAGTAGGAGTACATGAATATTAAGTTTAGGGAGCTTCACTTTTAAAAGGCATCCTCTACATAGTTTCTGTACTCTCCACCACCAAATTGTAATGGTAAAGGTACAGATACCCTGGCAGCTGACAGTCAGCATCGGACCTACTGCTGCATAAAATAGTGTGCGGGGGCTAGCAACAGCAAGGAATTAACAGGCTGTATCATCAACTGCAGATATTTACTAATGCTTTCTACTAAGGCACAGTTACATCGATGTTGAAATGTTGATGTCTTCTCTAAATAAATAAAGATTTGGGTGGTAAAATATTTAAATTGCCGTATCGCCAATACTGTAGCTCCGAATTCTGCTAAACATATTCTCCTTGGGGATCAATAAAGTATTCTGATTCTGATGAATCAACCCAATTACTGTGAGTGGTGGTGTCTTTTATTGGTGTTTTAAAGCTTGCTGATTGCCCATTATACATTAATGCCACCATTTTTTAAGAGAAACTCAGAGTTGTGCATCTGCACATCTGTGAGCGACAAATTCACACCAGCAGTGTCCAAGTTCACAAATTCAGCATCTCGCACCTCACACAGACCTGCTGCTGCACGCACCAACACTCAGAGCTGACCGGAGGACTCTGATGTGAAAATCCTCGATAACGAATAAACCCATTGCAACGAATGTTGCCGTGGTAACCAAGGCTGAGGCACGAAGACAAACCCAAGGTGACCGACAGGGCTGTTGGTCACCGTGGTAACAGTGAAGCTATGCAGACATTTACTGAGGCAGTGGTTTTTAAGTTTCCTTAAAAAATGTCTGCGAACTCACATGAAACACACACACACACACACACACACACACACACACACACACACAGACTGGCTGAGTGCCTGAACTCAATTCCTCTTTTATGAAACATTCAGGGACAGACCTTCAGCTGTACGACCAGTGGTTAAGACCTGTCGGATGTGATTTTGTTTTAGCTTGAATGTGATGTGTTTTGCCTTTTGATGCTTTCATGTGTGTACTCACGGAGCTGGTCGAAATGTGTCTGTAGGCCATCTGGTCCTGGAACTGAACAGACCATTCGAGCCTTCTGGAAAGTGCTCCACTTATTGACTAAACTCCTCTGGCCTCCGATGTCGTTCTACATGAACATTACAAAGAATTGAATTAGATCTACTATAATTACAGAAATAGCAAACATACAAAAATATAAACTCGTGCATATTTAAGCTGGCAAAAAAATTCACGCACACGCAGTAACATTGGCAAGAAGCTCGCCACGCTGGCAAGACTGCTGGCAATCATGGACAATGACTCCCACCCCCTCCATAACACACTGGACAATCTGAAAAGCAGTTTCAGCAACAGGTTCCTTTAACCTCGCTGTCTGAGGGAACTTTACAGGAGGTCGTTCCTTCGCGCCGCTATCAGAGTCTTTAATTCATCCACTAGGGTCAGATCCACACATGTGGAACAGAATTAATCACACCTCACTGCACCCTGTCACTTTTGTACATGATGACATATATTTGCTTGTCCTTTCATACTTATACCTATAGCTCTATATTTATCTACTTATCTTAATATTTATCTATCGATATCTCTGTTTCTACACTCATTTTATACGTGTGCTTGATGTTTGTTGTACATTTGCTGCTATGACAACTCAATTTCCCTCTGGGCTTAATAAAGTCTCTCTGATTCTGATTCAGATTCTAACAAAGCCATGAATATACAGACTTATCCACACAGAAAAACACACACAACAGTGGAAGACGCAGTGATTGTAACAAACATAAACAGTCCCTCATACATTTCAGTGATACACAGATACACAGTTGCCTGCTCTAACACACACACTGACCAAACAGCACGTACATACTTTCCCATGGAGGTAAACATGTGTTTATGTAAGCTACATGCAGACGTGTTCTGATGAGAGTGTCCAAACTGCACAAACCCTATCTATGCCAAACAAACATATCCCATACCTTGCACACACGCGCCACTCTGGAGTAGAGCACCTTCCCAGCAGCATCTTCCGCCTCCTGAGCGCGCTCGGTGAAGAACACGTAAACCTTATCATCTTCTGGATTATCAGTTTCAGACAGCGGCGCTACCCGCACAAACTGGGCATCTGGAGGAAAGTCCCACACACACACAAACACACACACACAGGCAAATTATAAGAAATCAAATATATTACAGTCCGCCTGTACACTGATACAAATGTAATTTGTAGCGCAAGGAATAGATACAGAGCAAAGGGATGATTAAGGAGAAGTCGAGTTTCCAAACAGCAGGGAGTCAGTATGTATCTCCTTGTTATCAGCAGCAGACGTCGATACACAGGGGCCTGATAAAACACCAAACGGGTGTGCAGGAGATGATTTTAGAGATGCTCAAAGATATTCAGTTTACTTCAGAAAATTCAGTTTACAAAGTACACACACTGAATGTGCTGCACGCATTAACCGTGACTCGTGATGTTTTGTTGGTGGAGAATTTGACTAAATTTAGTGTTTTAGTGATTGTGTTATCGTAAGGAGCACATTCTCAACTAACTTCTAATGTCAGACACAGTTTTGAGTTGTTTGACACAAAGCAAGACTTCAAAAAGGAAGCAGCGCTTTTCTGCACTTACCCTGCAGCCAGGTGGAATCGTACTGCTCAGTGCGGATGACACGACGGCTGCCAAGACTACGGAAGAAGGCAGAGTCCCGGCTCATGAAGTCTGAGGTGATGCCGGCATACAGCTCTCCATCTACACAACAGTATTCTCATCAATAGTCATTGAAAGACATCCAAGTCATGGCTCTCCTGTTTTAGACATCCTCTAGAAATTAAATATAACTTCCACAGTTTGATGGGTTTTATAACAGCAAAGCATCACTTTTGCTAAGAACACTT
Organism: Etia nguti; assembly: GCA_015106755.1. Taxonomy (NCBI): domain Eukaryota; kingdom Metazoa; phylum Chordata; class Actinopteri; order Cichliformes; family Cichlidae; genus Etia; species Etia nguti. Next base: position 37,205 of record VUQG01003441.1, read on the forward strand.
TAAACACAAACCCATTTTCCATCTAGTTTTTCTTTGATAAGATACCTAATTATGCACATTCAGATGATTCATTTCCACCTACTGGTTATATTTTGTTGTAGAGAAAATAAAGTGCATGATGGTGCATGTATTGTTTATTAAAGGTGAGGTTTAAAGAAACAGTTGACTTACCAACGACGGCAGAGGCCGTTTTCTGGAATGGATCGTAGGGACATTTGCCTTTCCCGCACTCTGTCTGGCCGTAGGAGAGAGTCTGATGCTCTGACTGTCAAAGAAATCACAGAAGTCACTCACACAGAAAGAAGACAGATCAGAAAGCTGCCCTAATTTATATTGCAATCTCAAGTAGTTTATCCACTGATGCAGCAAATCATCCAGAAGCATCATAGTGGCAATTCAGGTGGTAGAGCGAGTCGTCAACCAATCGGAAGGTGGATTAATCCCCACCTCCACCTGTCCATGTGTCAGAGCATCCTCAGGCAGGATACTGAACCCCGAGTTGCGCCTGATGTCAATGTCAATCTTATTTCTATAGCACGTGTAAGCAACAAAGCAGATCAAAGTGCTTTACAAGATAAAACCATAGATCAGTAAAATAAATACAATAGAAAAAAACACAAAAACAAACAAAATAAATAAATATAATTTGAATAAAACTAAAACAAAGACACTGCAACAAAAAAACCTACATACATGCATAAAAAGTACCAGTGCATTTAGCACCATTTCAGCGAGCCCAACTACCCTGCCACACATGCACTCAGTGAGCACCTAATTGAGAGTAATCGGGCTAAGTGGAGGGATTTTAAAATGTGTGAAGCTCAATGTTAAACCAGTCAGCACCATCGGCACCTCTAAGAACCATGTCTGAACCTCTGCTCTGATCTCACATGGTCTTTCATGGGATTAACTGTTCTCTGACACACACACACACACACACACACACACACACACACACACACACACACACACACATGCACAGCTAAGTGAGATGAGTGAGAAACTTCAGAACCAGTAGCCTATTTCTGGGAAAAAACGATAACCCACATGTGTCATTATGATGAGAAATTACACACCGACAACAGCAGGCAGGTTTGACCTCTACAGTTACATTCACCATCCATTGCATTTGACATGAAAATGTCAAATAATATAGCTAAGGTGTCTGGTAGCCCACACAGCGCAGCATCAGTGATGAAAGGAAATCTGACATATCACAAGGTGAACCCTGGTGGATATGTGGGCATAGGGGCAGACACCACATGATATTTCAGCTGCTCGTAGGCATGTGTATAGGGGCTGGAACTCGAAGTCTGAAAACACAGACATATTGGTGGGTGGTGGGAAAATCAAGGTATCCAACATATATATTTCTATTTTTTTAAAACCTGGATAAATGAGTGGAGCATCAGTGACGAATGTTAATTTGACATATCACAGACTGAACACTGGTGGATATGTGGGCAAATAGTACAGCCTATCCACGGGCAGCACTACAGTTAACATCAAAGTGCAGCTTGTATAAAAATGCAGAGAATGGTCCAACTGATTTTGGATCAAAATGGAAAGAGTAATCTATGTGACTTTGAAAGAAGCGGTAACTGTTGTTGGGGGACAGATGGCTTCAGGGACAAAAATTGCTCAACTGGCTGCTCTTTCAAAACGATAAGCGACCAAAGTGGCATAAATGTGGGAACTACATCAGCAGACAGTTTGGAAAATACAATGGACAGCACATGTGATGACCGTGATGGTTCTGCATTAGTGCGATAGGTAAGGAAAAATGTGAGGAACAAAAAGAAGAGACAGACAGGGATTTGATAGCAGGGCTTCGGTGAATATCGGGTTTTGATGGTCTGGTTCATTTTTACCAGACCAGAAAGCTAGCAGTCTCTTAAGCACAACTCATTCTTCAGCTTTATTATTTTTAGGAGTGGTAGATTTAAGTCTGGTAGAGCTCATGCCTCTACAGATACCATTTTCTATCCAGCAAAGTCGCAAAAGAAAATAATAATGCATATTTCAAGCCTGTATACATTATCTGTATAGTGTATGTGATCGTGTCTGTAGTATTACCTGATGGAAGACGCTGGTGGCTATGAAAGCACAGCGGGGGTTGAAGGCCCCGGTGCCGCACACATACAGGTGAGTCTGGTTAAAAGGCTGCAGAACACGCAGGAAGTTCGCACACTCCAGCTGGACAAGGAGAAACAGGGACCATAAAGTGAGGAATAATGGACGACACACATTATTTTGCACTGATGCTTAACTGTTTCCTATTACTTCTTTGAATATCAAACTACAATGTGACTTGCACTCATTAAACTTTAGCTCAACTGACATATTTTCACACCTTCCATATTGAGCTCACTGCGAAGTCAAGAAGCAGAAAAGTAGTCCTAAAACTTCAGACGTGACTGACTGTTCAGTACGCACCACCAGACGTCTGCCAGTACTTGGATCACCTGAATCTTGATATGCTTGCCTGCATGAAAACTGTCTTGTTTGTTTACAGTTCCCAAATAAATAAGATACATTCAGCTTTAGTTCTGCCCTTGATGGTAATCTATCATCCTACTGTATTGCTTTATTGCTTCAGAACTCTAGACAGTTCTTGTATAGTATTATCACAAGGCAGCAGGCAGTGAAGAAAGGATGAAAACGGCCGATCTGGTTTGACCGGCAAGTCACTGATTCATATCTGCATGCAAAAGTGTCCAAATGTAATTCTTTTCCCTGCGTTGCTTAAGTCAGGGTAATGCGGTTACTTACCCAATCTTAGCGTGTTTGCGTGTTTGCGTGTGCATCTGCGAGTGTGCATTTGATTACCTCTGGATCCTTCCCAGCCATGAGACATTCTTGGACACGGTCCGCACTGGCTGGCCAATACAGCTACAGAAAGAAGAGAGGGGGAGAGAAACGAGAGGGACAGAGAGATTTCAGAAATGTTTTTATTGCTCACACTACATTTCCGATAAAGGCCTTCGGGGGATTGGCAGGTGCTTTATGAGGGAGCGTGGCAGGGATAGTCAGCAGAACATGACTAATCTAGATGAAAGGAGGAAATGATTTTCATACCTCTTAGCTCCAAACAGATAGTCAGCTTTAGGGAGGAGAAAAGAAAAAGCCAACTGGCAGCATTGCTGACTTCTGATAATGGGCCAAACTGCCAGAGCAGAGTACATGACTACAAGTATGACTAACTGACACACAATCCTGGCCATGCCTACACACACTGCGAATGTGCTCTGCAATGCAGATATTATCACTCATCTAAATGACTAAATGACTGTTGATTAAAATTATACATGGCTGACAGTATTTAGTCTGACTGTAAACCCTAAACATCATGTTATAACTGCACAAATCAAATAATAACATGATGTTATTATGTTATCTTGCGTCAACAGAACAACTGAAGCAGCCACTGAAAAGGGTCCAAGATGAACCAAACGGGGTTCTGGCTCCACAGTTTCCTCTCTGTTGTGGTCAGACTTAGTTTCTTCTTTAACCAGCGATTCTTATTGGACACGAAAGGCTCTAAGACAGGGAATCAAACTTTCTGTGACCGAGTTCCAATTCAGGAAGTGATGACCTAGGCCACATTAACCTGTGTCAGGACAGCGGTTCTCAGACTTTTTCTGAAGCCCGAAAAAACTCATGACCCATCCCCCACATTTTTTTATTGATAACAATCATAAAGACTCCATGTTGGATTTTACTTAAATAAAGGTGAACGTTATCAGTGCAACAGCATCAGCAAAGCCTTTATGAAGTTCCCTAAAAAAAAAACCAAACAAGTCATATTCATTCACTTTAGTTTCACTTCATATTTTTCTCACAGAGCTGTAGTCTGCTATGATGACTAAAAGAAGAATAGCTCTCATAGTCTCATCCTTTGCTTTTATATCATGATATGAACCGGAGATGAATGAAATACACAGTCGTGCATTCCTTTCTTGCATCGTGTGGGCTTTATGGCAGCCCACACGATGGATTTTGAAGACCCTGGCTCAGAGGAAGATATATGGTATTTACTTCACTTTGTATGTGAGCTCTTTGATAAGGGCTTCAAGCAGAAAATAAATGACACTGCTCCAAAAAATCTTTCCACACTGTGTAATGCACAAATGAGAGAGATCCGCGCCTTTTGTGAAGAGTCAGAGAATAATCGAGATCTACATGTTGATGTCTCTTTTTTTTCATTGTTGTTGTTTAAGCTGTGAGAATCAGTGTAGTGTAATAAAACCCTCAGGTTCCTAAGATTTTTTTCTTTGGGTCTGTTTAGGTTTGGTTGTGTGAGGTCATCCTGGGTTCAGGTAAGATAATCACACATGAAAAGGTGCAGTTGTAATGTGAAAAATGGATGACTTCACCATTTAACAAACTAAAGCAATCACAGAAGTGTTTGTCTTGCACTTGTTAGCTTAATCACATTAAACCACACTGTTTGCTTCAGCGTAAACTTAATCAGCGTATAATAAAAACTCTATAATGGAGAATGCTTTCATGTAAAGCCAGTAAGGGAGGAAATAACAGAGGCTGGGATGGTGTGCAGTGAGGGAGAATGCGAGAATGAGGTGAGCCTTAGCGTCAAATGGCTTCTACATGACTAATCTAAATATTTCCCCGAGTCAGTCATTCCCCTGGAGAGCAGAACGGTGAGACCGAGATGCAATCGATACGATAAGCGAACGTCTGCACTCGTCGCTAAGTACGTGACACACAAACTGCTGTTTGTGTGTCGGAAGTAAATTCAAGACCTCAACTTCACACTGCATTAA
>VUQG01003443.1:5596-34395 GCA_015106755.1 Etia nguti
GAGATAAAAAAAAAAAAAGAAAAAAGAGGGAGAGGGAGGGAATAGAAGTGGATGGGGGAGAAAAAAAATCTGGCAGGCTCCCCCTTTGTCTGCAGGCGATCAGTTACAGTCTTGGTTGCCGATGAAATTTAATCCCCACCGCATTTACATGCCAAGTTTGACTTCTGGCAAGCCTTATTAAATAGATTTGTAAATCATTTCATCTTGATTAGAATCTGTTCTCAAGGGATCGAGATTTTTTTTAATTTTTTTAATTTTTGCCTTGCTTGTGTTTTGTTATGTGTACTATCTGTGCCCACTGGTGTTAAATTTTCTGAAAGTCAACCCTCGGCGCTGATATTTTTTCGGTGCGCGCGAGCGTAAGCGGTAGGTTTGAAGGGGGGACAAAGAGCAATGGGTGCCAAATCCCGTCTGTCACCAGCCAAGCCACCGTGTCAGCATGTCTCTCATCTCTGGAGGTCATGTCGGTGGCCGAGCTACTGCTATGATGTGTCTCCTCTTTATTAGGCTGACACCACAGTGTCTTTAGCGTGGAACAATGTCATTTCAAATTGCGCCTAATCAGATGGCATTTTGTAATTGCCAGCAAACATCTTATGAATATGAATTCATAATTGTTCAATTACAAGTCGACTGCATCATATTTATTGGCTTATTTATTTTTTTCTCCCGCTGGCCTGGGCCAATTATAGGATTTCAATCTTGAGGCAATCAAGTGATAAGGGTGAGGCGTTTACTGTTTGCTGTCACTATATAATTCTCTTGAATGTTAAACATGCATCTGGGAGGGCTGTATTTGTCAGAAGACTGTGCATGGAGGTGCACCTGCCTAATTGAGTGGTAATGAGCTGTCAGGAGCGCAGGCTTGGTGATTGGCTCCTGGCGGGGTGTCCTGTGCCAGTGGGACGTATGGGCTGGCCCGGCCCGGCTGGAGGATCAGCCAGCTCCACGGCGCTGCAGGCCTGAGTGGGCGGAGTGTGGCAAATTAGGGTGAAGAGGGCAGAGACACTGGCTGCTGAGACACTGTGGCTTTTACTGCACTGTGGGATTTATTTAGGTTGTTTACAATTATCCTTAAGACTCGATTCAGTCTTGCCGTGTCAGAGTTGGCAGACAGTTTTTAGATGTTTTGGTTAAGTAAAAATAGCAGCAGTGCATTAAAAGTAAAAGTTCTCTTGGACTTAGAGCCCTCGTGTATTCGTTTTGATTTACAATGTTTTCGGTTAGAACATAAATAATGTGTACCAACATAGACTACTGCATTATATTAAAAATGGAGTCTGAATTCTGAATGTGAGGTCTATCCACTGTAAAGTTTCTCTTTAAAATTCCTTCAAGGGAATTAATAAATGCAGGATTCACTCCATGGCTGCTAGTATTTGGTCTCATTTTACGCATTGTGTGCATTTAATAGATGCAAAAATGAAAGTTGTGTGATTCAGTAACCTCTTAGTGATGATGCTAACCTCTGACAGGACAATTTAATGCTAACTCAAGGAAATGAAATAATAATAATTATAATAATAATAATAATAATAAGAAGAAGCACTCCACGAGTGCAAACGTCTGACAAGGCACCTCACTCTTTGGTAGTATTATATTTTTTTATATATTTATTTTGTCTTCTTTGTTTGTTTGTTTGTTTGTTTTTATTGGACTTTACGTTTTTAGTGCAGTGAAAAATTTGCCCTGCTGAAAGCTATTTTAACATAATATTTTTTATTTATGTGGATCTAGTACATGTGTAGCATTCTTTTTTCTTTTTTTTCTTTTTTTTCTTTTTTTTTTTTTTTTTTTATAAATAATCACTGTTTTCAGATAAACGCTTTACCCTTCTGTTGCATTCATTGTATTTTTTTAAACAGACTGATGAATTTTAGCGTGTTGATTAATATAATTACTATGAAATAACTTAACTACTCCAATTGCTTGTTATTGCAATGATAAACAATGAACTTGCGATCTTGTTGCCTCTGAAAAGACTGCTTTGAAGTTGCAAGTTCCAAGCACCTGCGATGCGTCAAGATGAAGATAAGACGGTGAGTCTGCAATCGGTCTGCAACTGAGTGAAGTCAAACTGACAATTACGTGGAACCTGTTGGTAATAGTACAGCGATTCACTGCGGTAAATCAGTGAAAAATGCCAATCTCTTGCCGTCTATTGCAAATTTGTTGATAGAAAGTCACATGATTGCAGACTGAACTGAATGCGAAAAATGAGCAGCACTTAGATCAGAGAAACAGTTGTGATGCAGAGCACGCAAACACCAGTAACAGTGCAGAATCACAGCCAATGAGACCTGTGTCCTGCAGGTTCCCTTTACGCCTAAGTCCAGATGTTCTGGTGCAAATACACTAGACTGCTAATGTCAGCCACTCTTTTTAAGATGTAACATATCTGATATTAGAAAAATGATCCTGAGCAGCATGAACAAACACACAAGACTCTGGACAATAATCTAAAAAAAGACTTAAAAGGAGATTAAAAGGCGAATATTAGAACGATAATCTCGGTGGATTAGCACAGAAGGTATTGCATATTATTTTTTGTCTCTGTGTTTTTCCTCCCTGTTCAAGACACCATGGGTCCTTTTGACCCCAGCATAAATAAGTAAACAAAGACTAGGCTGCTAGAAAACCATCTTTCCATTACTGCAGGAATATGTTTGCCTTACTGTAAGTGTGAACCTCTCGGCCCGATGCTAAACCCTCTGCAACTTCTGCAGATGGTTCCACGTCCTGCCTGGTGGAAAGCACGGTTTTGCCCAAATCCTCGCACAGACAGATTACCAAGTAAACAGGGCTGAATTATAGTGCTCGTAATCTCAAACACACATCAGGTTGCAGACGATCTGGCACACATTTGTTTGGCTTGAGAGTTAATGAGTTTGGATTTAGGACACTAATTTGGAGTCAGACTCTCGTACGGCAAGTGTGTTAAAAACAGCACGCTGATGAAAAGGAGAAGTAGCACGGCCTCGGGCCACATCAAGAGACTCTTGGAAAAGAAAAGAAAAACGTGGGTTTTGTGCAGGGAAGTTGTTCTTGGGATGGCGAGCGTGGCCTTCGAGGAATTTAAATGAAAAGAGAAGACACTGGCAAACAAGCAATGCCAAGCAGACCTTGACCTTCCACTGTATTTTTAACGCCTCCACCAGTCAATAACACTTCAAAATGAAAAAAACGACTGTGATGAAAATGAATTTGCACGGATTATTTGGACCCAAAGTTGGATTAAATAGACTTCAGATGTATTATGTGAAGAGGCAGTCAAGTGTGAAGTTCCCTGCGCTGACCTCGAGTTCAATTTGTTGCCGGTGTTCTCTCCACTCTCTGGGAGTTTCAGTATAGTGAACAACTTCATGTGGAGTTTTTACTTGTTCTCTTATTCAATTTCCTATATGCTGAGCCAGTTTTATGACCCTCCGGGCCTGCAAAAGCCATTCATATCTTACTTTAGAAGCCCATGCTTCTGCTCTGACAATGCTGAAGAATTTCTGCTACGCTTAACATCTTTAAATGTGTCAAAGCAGCAGCTCCGGCTTTAGTGTTTGATCATTTATTACTGTGATATTCATTCTCTAGCTTTAGTTTTTGCACTTACATGGTCAGATATAGGTGTTTCCGCTGTCTGTCACGTGAGCACATTAAGAGCCTGTCTGGCTCTCTCTTTCTTGCTTTCATTCTTTCTTTTTCTCTAACCTTTAAAAATGTATCACGTTTCAAGCTAAACTGTGCCGGAGTTTAATTCACACCTCCACCCCAATGGGAGCCTTTTATTCCCTCCTGTTTTTGTTCGAACACCTGTGGTGGGCGTGAAGGAGCACTCAATTTGGCTGCGTTTCTGTTTATCAATGTACAGCCGTCAACATAGTGAAAGCGAAAACTTTCTCGCATACGCCAATGCCATCGCTTTGAGCATACGGCCCCGAGAGTGTGAAAGCATAAATTACAAGCTAATGGCTGACAGAGCGGCAAAGAAAGATAGCGGCTGATAGCGAGTCAGGAGCTCTCGCTTACTCTGATTTTCACAGCATCTGATAAACAATAACAAGGATGTGCAAGTAACTGCCGCACTGCAGTAGCATGTGTTTTTTTTTTCTTCTTCAGAGAAATTAATATGAGATGATAAAAAGATGCAGATTTGTACTATCATTCAGAATAGCTTCAATAGCTCATCTCAGCCATGAAAGTCTTGAAATAAATCAAAGGTTTGTTAAATGTGTGCGCCTCACACTCCAGAGAGTTAACCCTCTATATTGGATGACTGAGTACTGCAGACTACAGACCACAGTACAGTATCTAAGACTACAGGGCTGTGGGCCAGACATGATTATTTACAGCACAAGGGAATATCTAGGCTTTATGTTTTTTTCTCCATCTTCCACAACACAGTGGCTTCCATTTAGAAAATAAATCCTGAGGTCATTGCTTAGTGGAGAAGAGGGCTAATGTAGGACTTTCTTACATTGTATAAGGCACAGAAAAATTGGAAGTAATGCTTTTTAATTAGAGTACAGCAACAAGTCAGTTAAACCTGTGGGTTATTGATCTGGTCGGTTGAGTAGCAGAGGGGGTTGTTAATCAGTTTCTGCTGCTTTGGTGTTAATGAAATTAACGACAGGTGCACTAGAGAGGCAACAATGAGACAACCCCCAAAACAGGAACGGTTTTACAGGTGGAGTTCACTGACATTTTCTCCCTCTTCATCTGTTCTGACTGTTTTTTCACTAGTTTTGCACTTGACCAGTGTCAGTGTCACTACTGATAGCATGAGGTGATACCTGGACCCTACAGAGGTTGCACAGGTAGTCCAACTCCTGAAGGACTGAACATCAATACGTGCCAGTGCCAAGGGTTGCTGTGTCTCCCAGCTTAGTTTCAGGAGAATGAAGGAGATTCCAAGAGACAGGCAGTTACTGTAGGAGAGCTGGTGAGGACAATAGAACAAAATCACTGGGTTTGCATCAGAAGTTAGTGAGGGTAGTCTCCATCTATGCAGCTACCCTTGGAAAACCCCCAGAAATTATTCTAATGGTTGTGAAACGACGATCAGGCTGAGGTGTCAAAAATCACCATTAATGGTCCAGGGGAGGCCGTCAAATGTTGTCTTTATGGGGGAAAGATAATAAAACAGCACCGATTTCATAACAACAGTGTGGATCAGACAGAAAATGAGAAAAAAATCTGCCCAAAAAGATAAAAAACTGTCTGGCCAGTGGATTCCTGTTGTTTGCTTTGCACAGGAGTTCAAATTATAGCTTTCACACTAACTCAGCCGAACCAAATAGATTAAGTGTTAAAGCACCCAAAGGTCCTCTGGAAATTACAGGGGGACTCTTGATACTTTTCTAGGATGTTGTGGTCTCGCTGGGGCTGCACCATTTCAGCAACAGTCAGAACTGTTACAGCTCCATAAAAGAGAGGTAACGGCTAAATCCAGTGTTGGCCCTCATGAGCAACTCCTCCTACCGCCTACATCCATAACCTGAAAGCTTCAGGCAGCTCCTTCTGTGGCTTCTCATATTTAAAGATTTGCTACTGCATATCTGTGTCTTATCCCAACACTCACTCCCGTTCCCTCATTACCTTTCTAATTTACTCTGTACATTTTTAATGCAGCGTCATTGTGTTTACGCTTTACAATAATATCTTAGTTACTTATCATTAAATTGATCCTTTTGTGTGAATTTTCTTGCTTACCTGAAGCACCGATTCAAAAGAAAGACATGGAATATCTACACTTGACACTCAGACGTGAACCGAGTGAGAGTGTAGCTTAATCCGCACAGGACGGTGTGTATGGGCCTGGCTCGGGAAATCCAGCTCTTCATATAGTAAACGTAGGAGGGATTAACTCTAGTGATTCACAATTCAGGTCAACCTTTCCCCGGCAACAACAGAGAAGAGATTTTGCTGGTATTGATGGAAACTAAACCCTAAAGAGCTTCAGCTTCGAGGCAGGGCCAAAAGAACAAGAAAAAGAAGCTTCCTTTTATACTGTAAACCGATGGATTCAAAATGCTAAATCATTGTTGCTCCACTTCTAGACCTTACACGTGCTAGCGCTGTTGGTACAGAGGTAATATGAGTGACAAGCAAGCAACAGGAACACTGCCTGGCAAAAGTAGAAAGTGGGCCCCGGCAGTGAGAAAGTGGGGTAAAGTCTCATTACGAGGCAGAGCACAGGTCAGGTCCCACGAGCCTCTGCTCTCTTTTTTTCCTCTCTTTGCTCTGCTTGGACTTTTTCATCACAGTAAGACGTTAGGTTTACTTTGGCTTAAATTTAGAGCTGGGAAACAGTAATTTTGAGCAGCTACCCCAATTACCTCGAGTAACCTTTTGATCTCATGAGTACGAGCTTTTCTGTAGGTCAGAGGCAGTCGCAACTTTTCTGTGTCCTCTCACTCTCTCGCTTGCAAATAGACGCCGAAAGACGCAAGGCGTAGATTTAGAACCCCAATGTGGGCTTGTTCAAGTCTCTGTACTTTATGCTTCAAACAAAACCATCGATACTGACCTCGGATTAGGATTAGGATGTTGGACTATCAGGTAGATCATAAAGAGATTGAAATGAAAAGTAAAGAATGGGTTTAACACCGGGCGGTGGCAGCTTGATTCTAAACGGCAGAGAGCCAGAGTTGTCATAATCAATCTAAAGATCTTTTCGCAACGTTAGCTTTTTGACAGAAAACCGCTTTCAGCCGCTGCTGATCTGTCACATTTCATCTCATTGCAATTTCATGGGTAAACATTTGTGGAACCAAGTGGAGAAATCTCCCATCTTCATCTGAAATGAATGGCCCCAAATGTTTCATTGCCTTTGGTAGTCGCCTGGTGGTTAATATCTATTGAGATGAGTGTATTAAAGCATGTCCTATATGATGAGTAGCTCCCTCCTTTTCCCCCTGACGGAATAAGGAAATTACAGCTCAACATAACATCATTTCATTCAACTTGTATATTCATTAAGTGGAGATACGAAGTGACAAGCGAGGTTTTAATCTCGGCATTTTTAAAACGGAGATAAAATTTAAAAATTGGCCCACGAATTGCTTTTTATTAGCTTATAAAGGTGCATCATCTTTTTTGATCTGACCTCGAGTAGCAACTGTGGCATTTGATTAGAAAAGAACTGGGTTCTGTTTTCCTTAAAGAAAAGTTGTTCAGTTCAGGAGTGGGTTTTTCTCCACACAAGAAAGGAGCTTAATTTTCTTTAAAGTCGGGGGGGGGTGATAGATCAGCTCGATGGCAGAGATAAACCACTGGTTCAGCCCTGAGTTTCTTTCACTTAATTTCGCAAAGTCTCCAAGCCTATAAATCAGCGCTGGATCTCAGCTTAATTCAGATATCTGCATAGATCGCCTCACTGCTTTTCTTTCTCTCTTTATGGGATTTATCATCTTAAGTAGAAAGGAATAGTTTTCAGGAGGTTATTAAATTTCTTCAGTCCCTAAATGAGCGCGTGCTGCATGTCAGTGCAGATGGGTGGTGAAAAAAACTGCTGAGCGGGGCAGAACCGCGTCACTCGGGACCCTTGTATCTTTCCGCTTTATCTTCTGCTACGCCCCTGGCCCCCAAGCTGGCCTTCTGTAGCAATCGAGTGCCTTCAGTTTTCACAAACTCCGCCACGCTCTTAGCCTCAAAGTCTGCCTCGCGAGTCTTTTTTCGGCAGCTATCCATATGCAAAAACACTGGCAAACACGAGAGAAATTTTGCACAGGCAGCTTACCTCCTACACTGTTCTGTTCCTTTACAGAAAGATGCAGAAAAATACAGTTACAGTTACACCTGAATTCTGATAACCTCATTTTGGATGCCAGAAGTTCAGCCAGTGTCTGCCTGAAAACAATTCTTGGTTTAATAAAATGCAGCACTTCTTTAAAAGGCCATTTTCCGCCTCAGGCTTGTTTGTGGTTGGCTATGAATGCATATTATTTGCGTGCACTTTTTTTTTCCCGCCTGGATAAAGCTGCCATGAGTGTTGACTACAGCCAGCTCTAGCAGATCCTGCACTGACCATGTGTTTCTGTAGCTTTTCATCCACAGCTGGATTCAGTTCACATTACTCAGATTTTAACGAGGCTAACTCTGTGTTCCAAAACAACTCGATAAATCTAAGCAGGTTTTGAGTGAAAAGTATTCAGTATGCTGTCAAAAAAACCTCTGATGTCTGAATGTGGTATTGGTGTGGAAATACACCGTCTGGATATCCCAAATTTTTGTTACTACCGTATGTTTGCTACCAGGCAAAAAGTCTAGAGTCTAGACATCAACCAAGTCTGTAGACTTTTGTGGCTCACAAGCATCTACGGAAAGCTCCACAGCAATCCAACCAATAATTCTTAACTGTCACCTGCACAGGAAAAGCACGGTGGGTTAACCGACAGATACAACAACCGATAATCCCGGAGCAGCACTGCTAACATGGCCGAGGATAAGTAAATGCTACACGTGTGTTGAATGAAACGCAAAACGTCTCACAGATGGAGCCGTGTTGTATTTTTCCCACTGACGACAGTGGATTGGTGAAGGCATCTGTGCAGAAGAAAACGGGCAAAGAGGATTACGATCCTACCACCCTAAATCAGGCTTGTTTTTGTGTGTCGCTTTCCTTTTCAGTGTCATCTAATGCAATCATCCTTCAATCAGTGTTCAACGGTGAAAATCTAATCACGCTGGTTTAAGGTTTCAGAAAGCCATCTGCTTTAATCCAATTCTTGACAAATATCTCTGTCACGGCGCTCCCTCTGCCACAATAACTACTACCCATTTCAGTGGGCTAATTTTACGGGTTCATCTCATTAGGGAGGAGACAGATGTGAAGGGTTGACAGTGTTTGAATTTCGGAGACAGCCGGCTATACCTCCCACACCCTCGCCCATCCCAACGGGGGAATATTCCACCGCTGCGGCCAGGGCTGGCTCTTCGGACATCTGGACAACGACAGACAGACGCTGAACTCCTTTCTGCCTGCCCACGGTCCCTGCCTTACTCCATATTTCGCGTTCCCCGGAGCCTGGGCGTCGGAATGCCTTTCTGAGCATCTTAAAGGGCAGCTCGCTCAGCCGTGAAAAACAGTCGAAATACTTACACTTGCCATAAATACCCATAAGCCAGGCAATCTTTCATGCTTTATAATGTTGTCCTCGTGAAACACGGCAACACTGAAGGCCTCTGATAGGGAAAACAAAAGGCAAATGACGGACCGTGCCCTTTTCTAATCTATCAATTTCTTCTAGAGCCTTTTGTCCTTCGAGCTGTGTGCAGCATGCTGGCCTGGCTGCTCACAGCTGTGATTGCGCTGCCCTAAAAATGCCTGGTACAGAGGTCTGAACTTACTCGGCCGCATTTATTCGATGACCTTTCAGCCGATGCCACCTCGACTGAGACGTTCCCACAGATCATCCTGACATATCTGCTTCCCTGTTACAAAAAAGGATTTGTCAGGTTAGTGGAAATCTCTATTAGACAGTCCTGTAAAACCCCCAAAAATGTGGTGTTTACAGGCAGCTGTGGCATTTACACGGGGGCCATAGGATCGCTTAGCGATATTTAGCATTTCCTGGCACTCTGTAAAGCTACTGGAGTGTCTCCATCCTGCTGGGTAAGTGAGTGGACTGGTACCATTAGCAGATAGACTGTGGGCACTGGCTACAAACTTAAGACCCATTGTTAGAGGAGCAGTTTAAATACCAGCATGTTGTTAATACCCCCACACGCTGATTCACACATACTGCCTCCTCACATACACAAGAGAACACGCACACGTTAACACTCCTACCTTTGTGCCTTTTTTTTTTTCCAAGGAATCACCACTGTAATTTCCAATAGCCCCTCTGTCTCACTGTGTGTGCGAGAGAGAGAAAGAGAGTGTATGTGTAGCAGTCAATACAGTATAAAACAGTTCTTCTCTTGTAAGAGAGGTGAATTGTGCTGTACAACCACTTAACCCTCACTCCCCCTATGCCAACCTCCCATGGCAGTCCCAATAAAACCTGGATTATTTTTGTAACTCAACGTATGGCTGCTGACTTTACAAGCTCCCCTCCAGCTCCTGTGTGAGAGAGAGGCAGCATATCCAAAACCATCAATGAAGGTCTATTCAGCTGGGAGGAAAAATAAACACCCTTACCAATCCTTTTTCTTTTGCTTTGCTTCAGTCTGGTAATATAAAGGGCACCATTAAAGCTACAGTTCCCCAACCAAGCCTGGTGGCTTTCCTGTCCTGTCTGCCATCGCCAGCTTTATCTGTAAATGTTTTTACAGTATGAAAGCCCCTTCCTGTCTGCTATAATGGAGGGTGGCAGAAAATTTGGAATCTTGAGAAACTATAAGTACTATTACAGTTACGTGAGAAAGATCATCTTTTGACGTTAGAAAATACAACGATGAGCTGTGATGAACTGCCGAAAGTTGCAATTCTCTTGCCAGACACCAGGTCTGTGATGACTCGTTCAGATCTTCAAAGCAACTTCAGTGCGTTAAAAATAAAATGGCAGTCTATCAGTCTGTGACTGAATGGGGCCTAGCTGGCAATTAAGTGCGAGCTGTTTGTGATAATAACTGTGATAAATCTGCAAAATGCTCAAATCTGTTGCCATCTGCAAACACATTTACATACACAGAAATTCAGAGTAAAATTCCCATTAACCAGTTGTATTCAAACTCCAGCCAAAACTTCACTGATTTGAAACACAAAGTTCTCCACAAATAGCGGTGTGGTTTGTCAAAATGACAGACACGCTTGGTAACCTTCCTTTTATATAGAAATATCACCAGAACACAATAAGTTGGTATCCAGCTCAATAAGGACAGATTATTAGAAGGAACTGAACATGATTTATTTATATACAGAGCTCAGTTTGAGGTATTTGCCGGTTAGACTCCAATGGCCCATCACAGCAGAACAGAATCCCAGCGGAGATAGGGATAAGTGCAGGACCCCCCAGAGTCTAAATGCTGCTGGTGAAGATGAAGATGGAGACTTTAATAGAGCCTGAGTGGCGAGGGAGAGGCTGTGATGGGGAGGAGGTGGGAGAATGACAGATCAGCAGTGAGTGCTCGATTGTACGTGAAGGCTGATTGGCCTGAAGAAGGCAGGCAGAAAGATGACTGGACTAGACTAGTGATGTCACAATCAGCTTGACAGCGTGGGAAAGTGGAAGTGACGTAAAGCACAGATTAGCTGCCAAAACCTGGGAAGAAGACAGATGTGTGACTACAGATCTTCCTCACTGAACTTACCCATAAGCTTCATTTGAGTTCTCTACGGTAACAAGATGCATCAGATTGATTGTCTGTGTTTATAAAGCAGATGGAAATTACTTGCAAACCTTCACGAGAGGCAACCAATTAGACTGGTTGTCTCTCACCAGGCAACCAGTGGAATTGCCTTGTGATCAAAAGTAGTTGCTCAGTTGGTCGCTGAGTGCGAAAAAAAAATTCAGTGCAATAATCACGGCGAGATTGCCAAACAGCCCAAGGCGTTGTTTTTACACTAGCTGGCCGCTTTCTTCTGCTTAATGAAAAATTAAGCTTAAGATTTGACTAAACAAATCACTGCAGGCAGGCTCTGGATGTAAACTGATAACATGTGCTTGTACACACTGATCAGGCATAACATTACGACCGCTGACATGTGAAGTGAAGAACACTGATTATGTCTTTATCACAGCACCTGCTAGTAGGTGCGATATATTAAGGGAGCAAGTTAAAATTTTTGTCTTCAAAGTTTATGTGTTAGAAGCAGAAAAAATGGGCGCGTGTAAGAACGAGGGCATACTGTGATAGCTAGACAGCTGGGTCAGAGCGTCCCCAAAAGTGCAGTGAGGTGTTCCTGGTCTGCAGTTGTCAGTGTCTATCAAAGTGGTCCAAGGAACCATGCTACTGTTGTGTTGGCTAAGATACTCCTGATAGAATTAGGAAAATAAAAATTGAAATTGGCTAAAACAACATTTTACTTTTGATTAAAATGTTAAAAATTGTTTGGAATTTGCACGTCGCTCTTAGTTTTTTATTATAACATTTGAGAGTAGAGAATTGAATAAAATTTGGATTTAATTTATAATTAATGTCATACAAAGTCCATATTATATATTGTGAAATACATTTGGTAAAGAGGAATACTTTCAGTTAGAGAGACGTTTTCCATATCTTGGACAATACCAGATTAGCATGAAAAAAAATAGTACAATAAATTATGATAAGATGACTCTAACTCCTAAAACTGTGATTTTACAGCCTGATTGAAAATGTTGGTTTTTAAATCAGAGTTCCACAGCTCAAAAATCACTCACAATTATTTCTTTGTGCAACCAACAACCCAAAACTTTTTTCTTTTTTTTTTTTTGCATTCTCAAACATCACTAAATTTATATGCTTTATATCAAAACCCTTCATAGATCACAGAAAAATATGGATTAGAAAATGTAAGGTATCAAAAATGGAAAATACTAAAGCCCAAGTATGTAAAAATGAGGATTCGTAGGAGGTCGTGATTAAGGTTTATTACTATTACAGCTGAACATGTTGTAGTACTTATTAGAACGACAAACATTACTTTACTGGAATTACAGTATATATATATGAAAATTCCCTTCTCGCCCCTGCATGCGGTCTATCCTTCAAGCTCGGGTCCTTTACCAGAGGCCTGGGAGCTTGAGGGTCCTGCGCAGTATCTAAACCGTTCCCAGGACTGCACTCTTCTGGACAGAGATCTTGTTCCTGGGATCTGCTGGAGCCACTCGCCTAGTGCTCCGATTACCACTGGGACCACTGTTACCTTCAAACTCCACATCTTCTCGAGCTCTTCTCTGAGCCCTTGGTACTTTTTCGGCTTCTCGTGTTCCTTCTTCCTGATGTTGCTGTCATTTGGAACCCTGCTGTTATGTGCTGGATTGTCTCAGAGGCATCTTCACCCAGCCTGCACCTGGGGTCTTGCCTGGTGTGATAGACCCCAGCCTCTATGGATCTTGTGCTCAGAGCTTGTTCCTGTGCTGCAATGATTAGTGCCTCTGTGCTGTCTTTCAGTCCAGCTTTGTCCAGCCACTGGTAGGACTTCATGGTGTGCGCTGCTTGTTAGAACTGTACAAACTGTCTGCATTTGTACTTTGAGTCCATCTATCCGCTCACATATAATGTATGCATTGCTGCACCTATTTTTCATTTTCCTAGCAACACACTGTATAAAGAAGTGAGGGGTGGTTCAAGACTTTTGCACAGTACTATGTTTTTCACTTGTTAAGGTGTTGTACAAAGTGCGAGTGCATATTTTACAGCTTTTCTAAATTAAGAGCTGGCTCCAAAGAAAATGTTATTGAAGCCTGGCATAAGACCCCTCCCCCTTCCCCAGGCCAATTACTTCTATACCGTCCCTAATTTTCAACATATTACAAAAACACTGGTTGTCCACTCTGGTTAGTCTCCTTGACCGCTGACAATAGATTCTCTTAAATTATGGGGTCGTTTAGCAGTGATAAAGAACAAGCCACTGCCAAAGAGGGATATGATTAATAAGCTAGGTAATGTAATTCACAAATACTTGGACTCGTTTCTCAAAGAATACATTAGTTTGCTTATTACCTGCTCAGGAAAGTATTTTTTACAGCACTATATTACCTTGCTGTCATAACTATAAAATTGTCACGTGCATCCTCTTATCCTTTAAAATTGGGACTGAAATTAATTTCCCTTCCTCTCTGAGCTGCTTGATAAAATCAAAGTCGAGAGAATATCTGCTCCAGGCAAAGCCAACTTTTCAGCAATTTCTCATCAGAGCTCGACGAGATGTGCGAGGAGGACGATGACTAATTCTATGAAAATTAATCAGGGCAACTGCATGGGGGTGGAGTGCGTGGGCTGGGGGTGGGGGTGTATTTCCTGGATAATTCAACTTTTAAACTTGTATTTAGAAGTGGCGATAACAAAAGTAACGACTTATTTCTGTGATTGGAAACTGTAATGTAACATTACTTAAATTGAAATCATAATTTGTTTCGCTCCATTGTTGGACTACACTGTGGGGGAAAAAAAAAAGCGGAGACCGAGTTGGGGTAGGATGGGTGGGTGCTTCAGGGGGCTGCTGCATCAGCATGTGTGCAGTAATGTGATAGCAAGGTCTGGCCACACAAAGAAAACACAGCCAGTTCTCTAACAAGCAAGTAAGCCTGTGATGGGGGCACATGGGGGGTGGTACATGGTGCAATGGAGTGGCAGTGGGCGGGTGGTCTGGACAGCATGGCTTCAGTAACTTTTTCTGCTTTCAAGTCATCCTGAAATAGTCCTGAAATACTGGATTTCTAAAGTACATTAAATATAGAGGTGTAACGGTGAGGGAGAAATAAAGTCAGGAAGCTTTGCCAACACCTGCTGCCAAAAAGAAGCCTTTTTCCCCCACTTTTTAATCTCTTTTAGTGCCATATGTGTCTACTTTTTATTTTACAGTAGTTGTCATGTTACCATTTTATTACTCATGAACTGTATTTTTCATGGATCCTCTGTGCCCTGAAAGCTCAGCATATCTCTTTGCTGTTTGATTTCTATCATGAAAAAGCTTACTTTGGCTCCAATCTTTTTTCTTTTTTTTTTGCCAACTGGAGAAATGTCATTTCTTTTGTACTATAAGTCATATTTATGACTGGAAGGAAGGTTTTATGTGGAGCACTTGAAGGTAGAACTGCGCTTCTTAAAGTCAAACCTGGCTCACTTTCAGCAGCATTGCATGCATAATTTTGGAAGTAACAGTTGGTTAGTGGGTGACAACGCACCACCAGGGTTTAATGTTTCCTTCGTTTGCTCAGCAGGATAGCACATGAAGCACTGGAGGCTTTTGCTTGTTGGGGTCAGCTTACAGATAAGTTATTTACTTTTGCCGCTATGTGGTAAATACTCCACGATGCAAAGGAGAAAAACTGTCACCAAACCATTCAGTACCTTCTGAATGAAGCCTGGGCTACTTTAAAAGAGCACTTGAGCTGGACCCAAAGCTTCAAGACCATCAGACTGGATGAAAGTGAATGTGCAGGCCATGGAAGCATATGCTAGTGGAGCCAAAGCTCATGATATGTCAGATGGCAGAGAGGCTACTTTGTGGCGCTATGAATGCACATGTGCCTTAAAAGGTTTTGCTTGCTAAAAAAAGTCACATCATACCTCTAAAACAAACTCAGGGCCCTACTTACCCTCAGAAACAGGAAAGTAGATCCTAGTTATCCTGGAATGGGTAAGCAGGGCCCAGTTGCATACAGTGCAAACACTTCCTTGTATCCGCACAAGTACAGAAGAGTTAACTTAAAACCTGAGACAAGTGGGAAATCTATCACATTTCATCAAGCAAGAACAGAAACAGGGTTGGCAGGCAGTTGCTAGTGGAATACATGAACCACAGTGTAAGAGAGGCAGCAGCAAAATAAAGGAAATCGCACAGGATTTTGTATGTCAAACATATGGTAATTAATTGATGTAGGCACAGTGGGCTTATTGTAGTTTCTGGAGTGGCTGCTAATCAGTGACCACAGCCACACCTATGCATCATAGTCATACATGGAGTTTGAAGTTGCTGCTCCTTAAACATTTAAACAAAATGAACAGAGACAAGTTCTGTTAGCAAAATGTGTTCACAGCATGCTGTTGAAATGTGGAAGAACTGCTAACCATAAACATCTTTATATGGTGATGCATTTTCCCTGAAGTTAAATTTTGATACTTTGCGCTACTCAGCACACTTTATAATCCCATTTTGAATCTGCTTTATGTTTTCTAATTACATTTACCGCTCTTTTATGGCAATATGTTAGTCTGAATGTTCAACTGCTATAACGTTTACAATATTTTGAATTGTTCCGGTGTTTAAATCAGATGCTTGTATTTATGTTTTAGTACTTGAGAATGGCACTGACTAGAGGCTCCAGCTGTAGGGCTGTGGGGGTGGAGTGGGTGGTCAGGCAGGACAGATGTGTTTAAGCTGGAAAAGAAAGCAAAGTAGAGGGGGAGGGGAGGCGCTTTCATCAAAACACTTCCTGGTTCTGAACTTAAATCCCCCCTCCGTCACTCCCTAGGGTGGTATCCGCTAACTGGGCTCGGTTTTACCACGTGATGGACACGCATTGTGCTGGTGCTTCAAAAAGCAAGCTGCTACTGTGGCTAAGAGAGTGGAGAATTTAATAACCAACACATATGGGATGAATTGGGTCACTGTGTGACATAACGGCTCCATGTGACTTTTTTCACTTGCTTATACACATTTTCTACTGTTTACTCACAAGCACACATGTTCAAACACACACACACACGCACACGCACACACGCACACACACACAGAACTCTGCTACGGTGTCTGACCGACTGGTGGGATCAGGTGGTGATGAGAACAGGAGATGGGACTCTCCACTGGTGACCTGGATATGAATACACACACGTATGTCAGATACCACACACAAAGATACACACACACATGTACCACACACACACTGGGCACTGTGTTGCACTGTTCAAATTCTGTTTTGACTGCGACAATGGACACACACTGCTCAGATGCACGCACACACCCATGTGTTGTGTTTGCATTTGCCCTGATCTAGTTGGGTAGAAGAGGGGAAAAGAAAAAACCTTTTGAAATCTGAAACTCTTCTCCATCAGCACCCCCTGTGCTCCCCTCCACCAGGCTGGGAGCAGAGCAGCAGGAGAAGGAGAACACGGGGCTCTGCTGTCTCAGCCGGAGCCCTTCGGATATATTTTGAACCCCTTCTCCCAACGGATGCAGCAACATAGAAGCCTTGTTGTACTGAGCAGCATGTGAACGCACTGCTGACTTGATTGTGGCGAGCAATGTGACTCCTTACTGTAACAAGGTCGACCTGTGCGTGCGTTTGAGATTCATGTGATGTGTGTCTCAATGTGGGCAGGAATAGATTTATTCAAAACTTCAAATATTAATATTAAAACTTAATATTAATGGAGTGTTGACAGGCACAAATCGAAACAAATGAAGCTTCTCAAACAGTCAGGGTATGTTTACATTGGTCATTAGCCTGCTTTGACAGAGGTTTAGCCACTAGCTCGACATCTCAAGGTGATATTAGCAATAACACACTTGGAGATTAGTACTAGCAGTTGGTAGTAAGCCAATCATTCCCATCCAAGTATCAACAGCAAGAAGACTAGACCTACATATTGATCTTGTCCACACTGTAAAGCTCTCTCCACTAATTAAAAGCCGTTCTGATATTCCACTTCTATCAGGCCTGGTTCGCTCACTCACCCCCTTTGATTTTCCAGCTTCTACTCCGACTGCCCTCCTGGGTTTTTCAAGTCCTCCTATCCATCTGTGTCAATAATTTAAAAGCAGACTGGTACTTATTTGTATTTAGCGCTTTTCTACTCAACTATGCACTCAAGGCCCTTTTTACTATAAGCTTCATTCTCCCAGTCACACAAGCACTTTTTTCTACAGCTAAGCGCTTTGCTGAAAATTCTCGCACATACTCACATGGAGATGTCAAACCAACTCAGGCCTCACTATTGGTAGATGACCAGCTCTACCTCCTGAGCCACAGCCACCCATAAAACATAGATGTAGCTTCTGAGTCTGAAAGGGAAACCAATGGATAATTGCATTCTTTTAAAGGCCCAGCAGAGGGTTACTTCTAGGAAGATGGCCCTCAGCTCCCTAGATCTGTGACCTCAGTAAAACTTTCCTGATAACATTAGGAGCTAGTTTGCTAGTTTCAGGTAATACTGAATCCATCCATCCATCAGAAGTCTTGAACCGTCCCTCATTTCTTTGTAATTTGCTTCAGGGAGCCAGACTTTCTTGTAATTTTTAAAGTGCTCTTGAGCAATAGTTCTTCAGGCTTTCTGAAGGTCAGAGGAACATTTTATCTTTGTTAAGCCACTTAACACTGACCTATCAGTCAAGCATAAAAAAGTCTCCAAAGTCAAAGAATGAACCAATGTTGTGTCTACAAATAACACAATGTAGCAGAAAACAAGCAAAAAACTCATTTTAAACTGTATCTTTTGGCACTTAGTTACTAGCATCATTTGTTTCAATTTCTTTATTGAATCTACAAAAAAAACCCAACCAAAAAACGCCAAAGACAACTCAGTTTAACAGGCATAAAATAGTAATTTTGTGCTAACAAGGTGATTCCCAAAGACCTATTATCTCAGCATAGATTGCAGTCTGACCCCCAAAAATGAACAAATTTGGACATGTGTAGGACAAAAGAAGATGCGGCAGGCCTAAAAACCTATCCTCAGCAGATGAAAAATGTCTGTGAGAAATAGGGTTAGGTTCTGTTCCTTCAGTTTATCAATCCACAGCTTGCTGAAGCCACTCAGACCCTCAGGGTGGCTTTCAAGAACAGGTTGGGTTTTAAAGAATGGATACAGGGAGAAAAGGCTGCGGTTTGCCACATTGCACAAGAACTGACGGAAAATCAGTGGCAACAGATCTCATGGAGCGATGAATCAGAATTTGAAATTTCTGTTCAAAGCACCATCAGTGTATACAGAGGGGATTAAGACAGAGGTACAGTGAGTGTCTGCAGCCATCTGTAATACACTGTAGAGGTTTGAGGCTGCATTTCAGGCAATGGTGTTGGGGATGTTGTCAAAGTTGATGAAATTAGGAACGCAGAAAAGTACTGTCAGATTTCGATCCAACATGCAGCGCCATCTGGGAAGCATATGATTGGCGGCGGCTACATTTTTCAGCATGACAATGATCCAAAAACACACTGCCAATACAGGAAACGGATACCTGGATAGAAAAACACACAGACTGGCCTCCCCAGAGCATGAACCTCAACATTATCGAAGCAGTGTGGGATCATCTGGACAGAGAAGTGTACAAAAGGCAGAAACATACAAAGAGGAGCTTTGGAGAACTATTCCCAAAGACTAGTAAAAGAAATTACAAGAAAGATTGCCTAGGAGAGTTGAGGCTCTGCTGAAGAATAAAGGAAGAATAAAAGTACTGACTCTGAGGCTAGTTAGACAAACTCTGATTTGTGTGCATGTTTCAATAAATCGCTACACGTATCTGCCATTTTCTTAGGAAAATAGAAAACGAACACAATCCAATATCCAATTCTTATATTAGCACGTGTTAAACTACCTGCAGAAAATTACTCTGCAATCAGAACTTTTCGGGTATGGCTAAGCATTGGGATGCCATTATTGCTTAGGCAAAACACTGTGGAGGAAAAATGCACAAAAGGAAAAAACAGAGAGGAAAAAAAAAGTTAAAGTGCAGTAGGAATTGATGTAGCTGTACATGTTGATGTAAGTTGACTAATCCAATGTAATCTCCGTGCAGCCACTGTCGTAGAATCTGAAATTATGTTGGCAGGATGGGTACTGCATTTGGCAGTGACTGATTAGACAATACAGCATCAATCTGCTCATAAATACATAAATTATATCAATACAGAAAAGGATGAGTGAACAAAGCGAAGCACAGCGAGCATTCAATCTGAGTTTAGGATCCTAGCACAGAGCATTTGAATCTGCTGAAGTACCGATGAAGTAGACTGCGTAGACTGATGAAAGTTGAGTCAAAGCGGACAACAAGCTGAATCTGATGAGCGGAGGTTGAAATTTCCCAGAGTAGTGAATGGGTATGATGTAGACACCGAGGTGGCTTTTTACTGGAGCAATACCATCATCACAAATTCGTTCCACTACTGGCAAGAAGCTAAAAAACTCCCATCTCTTGATTTTAATTGAATTCCTTTATTAGTCGGACTTGGTGTTATCATGGCTGCGTGTGTCCAACTCACCATCACGTGACTTTAGCTTAAATATTCATAGTTAACAAACTCTGTGCACAAGCACACGCATACACTAAACACTCACATTCTGCATGTCTGTGTGTGTGCATCTCTACCACGACCTAAATTTGCGAATATCTTCAATATGTTTCACACACCGTGAACATTTGTCACATCTGGAGGCCCTCGGGGTCCTTCTGGAGCTGTGGAGATCTACTTAATGCACAGCAGCTAGTGGAATCCCACTCTGCTCTGGAAGTGAGCGGGCATAAACAGGAACCCCTGGGAGCTGGTAATATGTTAAATGATCTGACTCCGGTCCTGCTCAACCTTATCCAGCCAAGGCAATAAGAGATATGAGATGTGTGTGCTCGCACATCTCTGCGACAAGAGCTTTGTATGTGTGGGTATTATGAGCACCGCCTTGAGATGAAAGACACTAAACCAAGAGAGAGAAAGAAATGGTACTGAGAAAAAAGGATGCAAATTACCGAGACAGGACTGGATGAAATCGAGCGGAATTGGTTCCTTTGGAGGGGCGCGTGCGGCACGGGCACCTTTGTGCGAACGGTTCAAAGGCGACTGATGTGTCCCCGCTGGCTGTAATTCAACCATATACACAAAAAGCACAGTGTTATCCACCTATATGCACGCAGATAACACGAAAGGTGTGGTTCAAATAACACAGGTTCAGAGAGCAAGTGACAGCTGCCAGTGAGAACACGTCAGACTGAGACTTATCATCGGCTTGTCCTCCACCTGCTCTGGCACACTGGAGGGAACAGAGGGAGATAGAAAGAGCATGGGAGATATTGTAAGGATGTGAGAACAGAGGATTTAAAAAAGAGTGAGCAGGAAATAGAATAAAACAGACACGTGTGAAAGGGAGTGGGGCGAAAAAGAACAGGAGACCCAGAGAGGGAGAAAAACAGATAAGTAGTGCATAGAGGGGTGGAAAGCGAATGAGAAAGGTGCTGTATCTTAGGAAAGGGAGAGCGCTAGACGAGGAGACAGAGCAGGAATGAAGCTCAAGAGGCAGAGAAAGAGAAAAAGGTCAAATGAACAAGAACGATAGCAACAGTGTGAGAGATAGACAACAAGAGGAGGGTGGGTGGCAGGGAGACAGAGAAGTGGATGTCTCAGGCCATTTCCTGTGATGATAGCCAGAGGCTTATTTTTCGCCTCTCTCAAATCCAACCCCCCCCTCACCCAACTCCACCACGCTCCCAACTAACTGCTCCTCTGCCACCCGAACCAATCAAAACCGCACTCGCTCACAAGCTGGCATACAATTTGATTGCGAAGCGTTAACCTCTGTCTGGCTACTGTAAAACGCACAGCAATAATGAAGTCCGGGAGCAACACATGTTTCCCAGCCTATTCAGATTTGCTCAACAAGTGACTGCTCGAAAATAATTACATCTCATTTTATTCATTGTCGGTGAATTACCTGCTTGAGTGCTCGCATACAATGGCACCCTGAGATGTGGATACATGGGCGGTGCTGGAGCTGTGGGTTGCAGAGTGTGTGTGTGTGTGTGTGTGAGAGCCACTGTACGTTCATGCGAATGACTACATGTACATGTTTTACTTCTTTCGTTTGTCTCTTTCGGAACATGCCTGTGTGTGATTGTGACTCTCTGCATGTTTCTCTAAATAACAGCACACGGGCTGTTCTGTGCTATAATTAAGGTACTTTATTGTTTTCTCTGCATTTTCTGTTGATTCCCAATATCTTGGGAATCAAGCTTTATCACCCCATTACAAATCAGTAGCTTAGCATTTGTGATGATATAGCGAGGATAATTAGCATGACCTCCTGAGAACAGAGGAAGAAAGAATCTTCCCACTGAACTTTTTTTCTAATTTCCTTCCTCTTCAGAGGTAATAGAGCCCAACCAAACAAAGCCCAGGATGCCCTCTATTTAATACATCAAGACTGTAATGGACATTACAGAGGACATACATGAATAGGCTGGTTCTCTTGATGATAAAGCCTGGAAACAGCTTTCGTTTTTTTTTATTAATACGTGAAACTTTCAGCCATGAGTTGGAGTGAAGGTGGAGGAGTGATTGTAGATGCATGGATATAAAGCTAGCTCTAACTTTTATTTAATGGAGTATTTATTTAATTTACTAATTTTGGCACTTTTGGTCTTCCATAAAATGCTGCCCAAAGAACTCCATAGGCTAAAAAGAAAAACACCCTCAAAGGTGAGGTTTTTTTTTTTTTTTACATTTGAGAACCAGCTGTGTTTCAGAAAGATCACACAGTGCAAGCCTTTAGTTGACTGATTTCCTATTTATATCTTTATATGTATGCATGTGCTCACACATGTACTAACCTTTTCTTTTCATGTGCGTGCACGAACCTTGTGTTTTCCAGTTGGCTGTTTGTCCAGACTGCTGGAGGGTAGATGACCAGCGAGGTGGAAGATGTAGCTGTAAATATTTAATATCATCCATGCGCTTTTGTTGCCCCGCATTAGACCCAGGCAGAAATGAACACCCTGACTGTTATGACCAGGCAGTGTCGCACAGCATTTAGCCAGCAAACCGACAGAGAGACAGGAAGGTACAGGCGAGAATAAATCTGGAAAATTGGTCTTCCTCTCTCTTTGGATTTATTTTGTATGTGAGGCAGAAGTATTGGTTCGATAAAGTGTGCAATAAAGTGAAAGAAGTGTGGGCAGTAAGTAAACTAAAGCTGTTCCAAAGTCCCTGATAACTGACTGGAGAGACTTCTTTAGATACAAGCTTAGGTGGCTGGCAAAAATAATATGACAGCATTCAGACATATGAAAGGTTGGTATGTAAGTTTAATTATGATGCGGTCCGAATTCATAGAGGCCAGTTTTAGAAAATATTAGATATGGCGAATGTGTTAGTAAACTGCTGCTTATTTAGCAAAATTAGCATTAGCACGTTGGGTTCTACTTACTTGAGAACAATGCCAATATTCACTGTTCTTTTTTCTGATTTTTGTTCTTTTGGTTTCTATCTACTATCTATTTATTTGCTAAACAAGCTGTGTTGTTTGGTGCCGGGTTACCAAAGTTAGTTAGCTCGCTTGGGCCAGTAAAATGGTCACGATGCTAGCTGTAAAACCAAAATGAGCTGAAAGACAGCAAAAGAGAGAAAAAACAAACTTTAGTCAAGTCAGATTTATTTGTATGGCACTATTCAGATAAAAGGAACAAAGAGGAATATAAAGAGACATTTCAAACATATAACACATATTTATGACATATATATGACACAATGTAAAGCAGGCAGAAATAATCATGACAGAAATATAACAATAATAATTAACAATGAGAAACACACAGTTGTATATAGAGTTGTATTGCATGATCACTGATGCCTGTGTATATCTGGTGAGTTAATGTCTATTGTGGATGCATTCTTCACTATTATTCCCACTACAAGATTGGTGAAAGCAACATCAAAACATCATGGTTTCTTGATAACATGCTTCAAACAAGAAAGTTTGAGTCCCTGATTTAAATAAAGTGACAGTTTTCGCTGGTGTTCAGGATTTTCCACAGGTGAGAACGAGCAAAACTGAAGAGTTCACATTGTTTTGTTCAAATTCTGGGACCACATGGAAATCATGTTCCTGTTGACCTGGGAGTTTTGAATGTTTTGTAAGGCACAAGGAGATGTGAAATGTAACTACATCCAAGGCTGTTTAGTGCTTTGTAAACTAGTAAAAGTAGTTTTACTTTTTTTAATTTATTCTTTGAGATAGAGGAGTAAACATGCTCGACCTTTTTGGTGTTTGTTAAAATTCTTTCTGAAGCCTTCTGTATGAGCTGCAGTTGTTTTTTTTAACTAAAACCTGTAAATTCACTGTTGTACTAAACACGTGAACATGTTTTTCTTCATCTGCTTTTAACAAACATCCTGTCATTTTTCAACATTTTTAAAGTTCGTTGGCACTGCTATTGTTTGAATGATCAATATGTATACCCACTATCAACAACACTGCTAGAGTCAATACACAGGAGAGAGCAGTTTGGCAAATTCCTCAGTGAAGTTTGCAGAAGTACAACATTTTTAAAGCATTCAAAAGTTCCATATGACAGCTCTTTGGAGTGGTGTTTATTTTTGTATACAACATCTGTTTTCCCTCATTTCTGCCTCATTTATGAAATGGAAACTTGAAAGAGCTGTTTCGAAGATACCCACAGCGCTGTTGTTTTCGTTTAGCCATTGGTTAAGAATTGGTTAACTGTTTAAGAACACAAAATGAGGAATATTTTTGGACATAAAATAATTTTCCAGCCAGAAACTGACATTTACCAAAGCTATATTTAGATTAATAGAAGTATTACCTATTATAGTGTTTTGCTACGATATAACAGGAATTATAAGACTAAATGTTTTAGTCCTTTGAGTACACTTGGTTTATTCTTTGTGGGTCGTACTGACGTACAGTCAGCATGAGACAGGTTATTGTTTTTCAGGGTGCAGGGTACTTTGTTAGATTTAAAAGAGTCACTCGTCATCTGTAATAGCCACTATTAAACTGTGGTGCTCTACAGCTTGCGTTGTTCAAGGGTCCATTTGAACCAAACCCCGATCTCTTCCTAAACCTGCCCAAACAACATGAAAGACTCTCAGGCACCCTGACCCTGAGAATCATCTCCCTGAGATTTTCAAGCTTCACTTGCTTCTCGTTTTTAATAAACCAAACATCACATTTCCCAATGCTCTTTGTTTGAAAGAAAACTTCAAATGTGCTACTTGAGTATGATTCATTTATGTATTTGTTGTTTTTTAATCCAAAGCTAAGGTTGTCCTTTCTAAATTAAGCCAACCGCTTTTCTCCTCTTGCTGTAAGTGAATGAGTGGTGCATCCCTACGCAGCACACTACAG
Organism: Etia nguti; assembly: GCA_015106755.1. NCBI lineage: Eukaryota > Metazoa > Chordata > Actinopteri > Cichliformes > Cichlidae > Etia > Etia nguti. The sequence goes on from VUQG01003443.1 coordinate 30,254, forward strand.
CAGAGACTGTATACAAGGATAACAGCAGGGAAAGGACACACAAAAAAACTGTGTGACATGCTATTCATTTTCCTAGTTTACTAGTGATTTACATAATGAATTCACTGCAGTGAGTAATTACAAGGTATATGTGGAAAAACAGAAATGTGTTAAACATAAGTACGCATTAATACCATTTAAGTTACTGATATTAACAAATATCACATAATGCCTGTAAAAAGCACGCCCTGTGACACATGATGCACAGTAATATGTGTTTTGTTGCTTCACCATTAATTGAAGCTTCAATTTTAAATATGATGAATCTATGTTTTTTTAACAGGCTGTGTACCACAGGCTTTTAAGAAGGCAGTAATTAATTGTTACTTAATAAGCCCTTACTTTATAAAACTGTCTTGGCTAATTATAGGTTTCCTTTTATTTCTAAAATCCTTGAAAGAGAAGTTGTCAAACATTTAACTGACCACCTGCAGAGGACTGGTTTATTTGAGGATAGAGTGCATCATAGCACAGAAACAGCACTACTGGAGGTTATGAATGATCTTCCATTGGCCTCTGACAGTGGACTCGTCTCTGTGCTTGTCCCGTTAGACCGTATTGCAGCATTTGATACTGCTAACCACAATATTTGACTTGAGAGATTAGAACACATCATTAGTATTAAAAGCACTGAACTGCTGCGGTTTGAATCACATCTATCTGATAGATGTTAATTTGTATATATAAATGGAAAGTTTGTCAGTGAGTTCCACAGGGTTCTGTGCTGGTACCAGTACTTTTTACATTATACTTGCTTCCCTTAGGCAATACTATTACATACATAATTTCATACATACATTTTCATTGCTATGCAGATAATTCTCAGCTTTATTTATCCATGATGTTGGATGATAGAAATGAACTATTTAAACTACAGGATGGATGACCTCTAAATTTCCTACTTTTTATTCAGACATTATAATGAAAATAATGTCTGAATTCATATCATTATTATCAGATCACTCCAAAAGCTCCAAGACTTCTCTACATTGACTCCCTGTTAAATTCAAGCCTGAATTCAACACTCTCTCATGAAACCTGTTAATGTGCTCTAATTCAATAGCAGATTTCTCTGCATGCAGGGGAGAGATATTCCTGGCTCTGTCACACAAAAAGTGGACAATATATTTTGAATTTGGTGTTTAATGTTAAAATGAACAATTAATTTCCTAAGCATCCACACTTCTCCTAATGCTAGTTCACCAAATCATCATGCTGTCAGCTGACGTCATTGAAAATCAACTGCCGGTCTCATTCTGTCTTATCTGAAAGTCTTAAAATTAATTTGCTGTTAAGTCTGAGTTATCCTGGGATTATTGAAAACACACTGCAGAAAAACTGGTATGTAGAAAACAATTCATTCATTTACTTTATTTAATTAAAATATAGGAATAAATATTAAATTTGAACTACTCTTGATTAGCATGCAATACTAAAAGAACAAAACAATAAATTAGCATGCTCTGACTGTGGTAATACGAGCTTATTCATGTCAAAAAGACAGGAAAGGCCTGGTTATAGGAGCTATCTGAAGTCTACCTGATGATCCCACAATTTGAACCCCGGGTGATGAGATTCTTATCATTCAAGGGCTCTGCTTGTTCCCTGCTGGTGCACATTTCCCATCCCTCTTCAGCTCATCATGACAGATAACTGCCCATCCCTGAGCCTTGTTCTGCTGGATATTTCTTCCTTTGAAAAGGGAGGTTTTCCTTCCCACTTTTGCCAAGTGGTTGCTCATAAGGGGTTGTCTGATTGTTGGGGTTTTCTCTGTATTATCCTGGGGTCTTTACCTTAAAATATAAAGCACACTGAGGCAACCATTTTTGTGATTTGGCGCTATAGAAACAAAACCGAACTGAATTTAACCTGCCCTAGATCTCATCTTGACCCGTTGCCAGATTGAACTATTCAGTACGATAGCATTGTTCAGGCCTCTTAGCTCTTGGATGTTTAGCTAAATCTCTGTAAATTTTACTTTACCTTTCCTTCCCTGTCCGTCTTCATCCCGTTGCGTCATCTGCCCTTGCATTTGTAAATTTGTTGCTTGTCCCATTTTTGCTTTTTCTTTGCAGAAAAAGGTGTCATTGCCATACCTTTCCCTTATCCTGTAAAAACTGAGCTTAAACCCAGAGGCAAGAAATCCTGAAATGACCCTGACTGAACTGAATCTTTTTTATTTAGATTTATCTGAATTGAATTAACGAACTGCAGATAAAAAATATTTTCAAGATAAAAGATATTTTCGAGCTCCATCCTGCCATCTGAGTCCCTTATACCCAAACCAAAGCAGCCACCTTACATGCAACCACTTGCTAATTTAAAAAATTTGGCACACCATTAAGCTAGAATGCACAGTTAAAGCTGTTGATGTCCATCTACTTGAGTTTGTGTATGTGTGAGTGGATCTAAGTGTGCCTTTGCCCTTTCTTTTTCAAATACTGTGAAAGAAATCTAATGACTAAGCTTCTAGCCTTTTAAAACTGCTGTCATTTTTCTTTTTTAATTGTGTTCCATTGGACTATGCTGGCGAGGACCGGTGTCTGCACAGCTGACTTTGGAACAACTCTCGTCACTTTTTCCCCTCGGGAGCAGCCTGGCTGTGTCATTCCAATCCCTTCAGACCTCTGCTGCATCGATAGGAGCCCTTCTGGCTTATTGCCCCCTCCCTCGGCTGCACCAGCAAGGCATTTGGAAAAGATGTTTCTATACTTGGATTTCTACCAGTATCAAAAGCATCATTATCACTCCCTCAACTTTCTTGCCCTGTCTTTAAATTTTCCTTGTGTTTTATTTTTTTGGTAAATTGATATTGCTGATGTGAGGCGAATGTCATGAATTTTCTCTTTTGCCTTTGGGATTTCTTGCCTGACCTAGCAGTTTTTTTCTCCCTCTCTGTGTCCTATATCACATTGTAAGCCTTGGCTGTCCACCATGCAGGACTTTTGCCTTTGCTCACCCATCTGTCTCTGTCTCTCCTGCTCTGTTAATCCTGCTTTCTTTCTTTATTCTCATTAGTTTTTAACATTCTCGCATTAATCTACTTCTGCTGCCTCCAAGCAACAGAAGAAATGATGATTTTAGGATTAAAAATTTTCTGGTTTGTTTTTGAACATATTCACAGTTGAAAAAAAGCAGAAAAAAATGACACATCACATAATCAAAACATTAAAATTTTTATTTATTATTGGTTGAATAGTGCTTCATTTTATGAAAGCTAATTCCTTTTTGCTCTCAATCCTTTCAATAGGTGTTAGAAAACCTTTCATCTTCAAAGGGCATGAACCGTGTTTCCTTTCCATTCTGTAAACGTGAGCGTTTAACATTTTTCAGTAGATGAACTTGGGTCTAAAACTAAATGAATGAAAACATTTGGAGATGAGATTCCAGAGCTCAGATTACATTTTGCTGAGGACTTCTGTGTCCAAAGCATAGCTGCCTGTAAAATGGATCAAGTAGAGTGGCTGATCACACAGGAAGGTCAAGATGGGATGTTCACAAAGGAACAAACTGAGAGTTGATGCTTTAAAGTGTCCTTGGTGTAAACATTCTGGTTGGGTGAGGCCTTTCTGTGTGTGGCTGGCATGTTCTCTCTATGCCTACACAGATTTTCTCCTGGTACTCTGGTGGCCATAGGTGGTAAGTTACCTGGTGATTTTATACTGGCCTTACGTGTGGATGTGAGTGTTAAAATTGTTTATTAAACTCTGTTAGTCTTAGACTGGCACCAGTGTTGGGAAGGTTACTTTTAAAATGTATTCCACTACACATTACAGAATACATGCCCCAAAATGTAGTTTGTAACATCTTCCGTTACGTTACTCAATGAGAGTAACATATTCTGAATACTTTGGATAATTTAATATATTGTCATGCTTTTTACAACTACATGAATGTACTATTGCTGTGTGATTTATTAATATTACTAAAGGCTACTCCCCATCGAGCTAACATTGTTAACTGGCGTTAGCTGAGGTTAGTTCATAGGCTGCCTTCAGAACTGCACATGATTATTTGCACCTAGCAGGTTGTTAATGCTATCCATCAAGTCTAACAGTCTGCAGTCTATGAACCAACCTCAGCTAACACCAGCTAACAATGTT
>VUQG01003443.1:42666-63903 GCA_015106755.1 Etia nguti
AGGGACAGATTGATGGCAGAAGAGGGGCTATGAAGGGGGGCAGCCATGTGAATGGAAGGAGAGAAGTACCAATAAAACTGGAATAAGAACAAAAGAATAAGAGGCAAAAACAAACAATCAAGAAAATGTAAAAATGTACTTTCTAGTTAAAGAGCATCAGTATGTTTTTCTACAGATTCAGTGCCAGAAAAGTTGCCTAGAACTTAGAAGGAGGATGAGCACTGAAACCCAATACATAAAATGCATCCTTGGGCTAAATTATTCAGGACTGGAGTTCCAGTGTTATCAGTTCTGCTCTTGGTAGTGGAGAAATGTCTTGGGTTGCATTTAAACCTCATTGAGATTCAATCCCAATGCAACCTGATCGCCTCTAAATGTGGCCGAGCTAATTGCTTTCTGATTTCACTGCATTTTGCAGTCATTTTACATCTTGCACAGGAATACAAAAAATAACCTAACTAATGAGTGACGTTTAATAAGTCTTGCAGCCAAATCAGGTTAGCTAAATATCTGCAATTCCTCTGCTCTGCCTATCAAGCTCCCACCTGGAGAGACTTGTCCAGACAGGGTCATCACACGGGGGGTACGGTAAAGATTTCGTTTAAAAATGTGAAATGAAGGTGAGGAAATTCTCACCTCTGCTGCTTTGGTTTTTTGCAGTTCATCTTTTGTCTTCACATCATAATGAAGCAGATAGTATCACACACTGTAACAACTGTAAAATAATCAAAACACAGACATTTAGATTTCATTCTGCAATTAAGTCTAAATTTGAAGGAAGGAGATCATCAGGCTTGATTTTCAAAACAAAGGAACTACATCAGCCAGTGCGCAACCAAAACAGAAAGAAGAAAGAAGAAAAAGTGCTTTTTTTCCACTGTGGGTAGTTTTCCACGGGTAGCTGATATCGAGGTCAGTGGAACAAGAAGAATAGGGCTGTCAAAGAAAACCCTAAAAGAAATGCAGTCATTAAATATTAAAAAAATTCACATTGTTAAAAATATCTGACTGTGGAAAAAAAAAAGCAGCTGCTTGTCTCCCCGAGCTGCAAAGAACGCTAAGCTGAGTTTCAGTTGGAGAAGCTGTTTGATCCAGCAGATAATGTAGCCATCCACTATCCACTCTCAATACCACAAAGTCGGGAGAGGTGTGCCGAGGAGCTGCAGACTTTAGATGCAATGCTGCTAGTGCAATGAGAGCGAGCAGTGTGGATGGAGATTAACTGAACAACTGAAGGCAAACAAGTGTAAAAAAACAAAACAAAACTGCTTTATGATGTTTTTGTAACTTTTGTAAACTGGTAATGGGTAACAGGCTAATAACGTACATTTGATTGTATTGTGGCTTGTGACTAAAAACCAACTTTGAATACAAATTCCTGGATGGTCACGCCTGACAAAGTTAATCAAAGTCTGGAATAATTCAACAACAAGCCTGTACTAAAGATGAGAGTTAACACCCAAACCTGACTACAGAGAGCCTTGGGCTGGAGAACAAAACACCAACCTTCCAATGAGTAGATGATCTGCTCCAATGTGTGAGCCACAACCACTAGAGGTGGGCGGATCAATAATCGATAGTATCAATACTAACGCTGGCAATGGCATCAGATCAATACTAGCGTGATAGGAATCGATACTTTGTTTCCTCTAAGTTCAGTATGTAGCCCACTGAATAGTGTTAAATTAATTGTTTTGCTGGAAATGGAACAAATATAGCTCAAACATGCACTATAAACAATGTCTGAACCTTTTTGTGTTGACTGACACATTTATTTTATTTATAGCTTATAACAAAAACAACAGAAACTGAGTGAAAGTCCTTTAGAGAAAAGCACATTTACATTCCAGCTCTCCAAAAAATCCAGTTTCAAAACACATGAAAAGCTGAAAGCTGTGTTTTGTTGTGTTAACTGAGTATTGTGGAAAGTAAAAATCACAGTGATTTAGCGGTCATTGAAATGTGTTCACAATTTGCAAGTTACTGATGATTTATCTCGTAAATCACGACACACTGCTCTCTCCTACATAAGCTGCTATTATAGGTTAAAGGTATTGTCGATATCTGCAATATTAGCACTGTGTTTACTTGGTATCGGATCGATACCAAAATCTACAGCATCGCACAGCACTGCCCGCCACCCACACTCTGTGGCTGAAAACCAAAAAGAGCCTAAATGTAAATATGCCCTGGTTGAAATGAAGCTTAGTTATGATTACCACCATGCTTATTTTTTTTATTGTTGTTCTTTGCTGCTTCCAATTATGTAAGCTGCCTGAGGGTATTCATGCCGTTCTCTTCAACCACGCAGAAGTTGCCATGGCCTCTGTGGGCCAGGCTTTAAAGACAATTATTTTCTCTGCTGCTGTCAGTTTTCATTGGGATAGTATTTAAATAAAAGTCTCACAAGTATTCGAAACTCATAAAATACAAAATCACAGCTCAGGGTGATTTGCTTCTGTAAATCTTTATCCATATCTGTGCCTTTAATTTGTAGCTATTAGGACACAATCCACAAAGGCATGCACTGATCTCGATTCGGTCATTTATACATTTTTGATCTGGATTATCTTTATTCTTTACATAAACGTAACATTTTTTCATGGATATATTTTTTGTAAATCTCCTATTTTTGCACATTTTTTAAACCCCTCTGCTTTGCTGTTTCTCCCAGAATTCACAACACGAGGAAATGCGATATGACTCATGACTCACGTAAACCTTCTTCTTAGTGTGTTTTGCATTTATTTTTACCTGTGATGAAGAATGCTAAGCTGATCAGTTGAACTTGGCGGTAGAATTTTTTTATGTGAAAATATTTTTTATCTGTGTTGATTATTATTTTAACACAACATCTGCAAATGCAGGGAAAACCGAGCATGTTCCTACAGATGGATTTCAACAAACAATCACATATAGATGTTGCTGTACATCCATAGATCAGAGCTGTAGGGGCAGGACTCTGCTACTGCTGCTCCATCCTCACTATACCGCACTGACTCTGGCTTTAAATGACATTAAAAGCACAGGATATGATAATATTAGCCATCATTTCTTCTTAAAGTTAAGACCTGTCTATCATCTGGACCACAGTTTGTAGCAAAATGAGACAGATAACAGCCACCTTATATAGATTTGATCTAATTCTAGCTGTTCAGCTATTGTTTCATATCCTTACTGGATGACCATTCATATGAATGTTTACTGTGACGTTCACAATCACAGTCACATTACTTTCCTTGAATTGTGTGCTTCGGATAAGGCAAACTACAGACTAACAGAAGCGCACAGGAACAGAAATAGTTTAGTGGAGCAAAACACTCGGAACAAAGGAAAACAATAGATCACGCGATAAGTACATCCACTTATTGAGAATAAGTGAGAAATTATAAGACACAAAGAAAAAACAACCTCATCACAACACCAGTCAGGTACCTGTGGCAGCTTACTGTCACATGCTTTTAATGAGTACAATAAATGCTTAAATTGTTCTTGCTGACAAGGCGTCTCATGCACTCTGACATGCAACATCTGAACAATGAGCATGTTCCTGGATTTGAACAGACACACAAACCCAAACTGCCATGGAGCTGGATACGCTGACACCTGGTATGGCCATGCAAATGAATATTTAATCGTTTGTTCACAATTTGGTCACACCAGACCGGTATTGGTGACAAACCCCATGTACGCTTTGTTTATCCATGTATTTTCAGAACGGAATCAACAAAACCAAAATAGATATTCATTCAAGCACAACATTTTATTCGATCTTACCTATCATGCATTTAGCAGAGCAAAAGTCATTTGGAATCTGCTTGACAGTTTAAAAACCAAACAAAACCAAATGGAAATTGTAAAATTGCAGTGAAGCTGACAGTATACCAGGCAAATCATCTGATGAGATGCAAATCGTCATTACTGCATAACAGACACGGTTTATGTCCTGCAACAGAAAATACCTGTAATGGTTATCTGTTGCTAATCCCCATGCTTTCTTCTGTCTTAATCCTAATGGTCGGACTTGTGGGCTAATTTCAGTACATTCTCATTAACACCTCGTGCACACAGATCCTTATTTGGATGACTTTAATGCAGTTTTTAAGTGATACTGAATGAATAAACAGAAGTTAATGTGGTATTTTGAAAAGAAAATGAAAGCATGTGTGAAAGAGAGTGAAAGTTACAAGACTGGAAGAAGGGTTTACAGATGTATACAAAAGTGTTCGGGTTTCAGTATATGAAGCTACAGACACACTTTTTTTGCTCACACTGACAGTGAGTGGCCTTTCGCAGCAGAAAGCGCAGTGCTCTTTGCTTTTAAAGCCATTAACTGTTGTTGGGGAGACAAGGTCAGACTAGGATAGTTTGTTGCACAGCACAGCACACAATGAACACTAAAGTGAGATTTCTGAGTGCAGGTAGAGGAACTTTACTTACACCCTTCCACTGAGAGAGGGACAGTTATCTGCAGTTTCCTGCCATCGTTTTAACTCGAGGGCTTAACATACTCACACACATGCACAGAATGCCCAAAATAAAAGTGGTGGTTCCCAAAGTGGTGGTTCCCAAAAGTGGTGATCATGCATCAGCGGGGGATCTCCACCAGCATTCATAACTCTTTGTGTGTAAGAAAGGCTTTAAGGCCTAGTCCACATGGGTGTTTTTCCCCCTTTGTTCTTCTGAAGAAAAACCAAACATCATGTCTAAACAAGCATAGTTTTAAAAAATCTGTCCACATGGAAGAGCAAAAATATAATTAATGTACTGCTAAGAGCATGCCAAACCAGCCTGTTCTCATTCCCAGCACATCAAGTACTGCAGTTTTGTGAAAGCCCCTGGCATCTCACAGATACACACAAGGTGTCCAGTTCCGAAACGCAGCTTGTTATAGCAATAGTGAGTCTCTTACTCCCAACTGCTCCTCACATACTGATGCTTGGGAAGGGGCATGGTTTATTTTCTAAACCAAACCGAAACCTCTTCTCAAACCTTGCCAGGTAGGTTTCATATCTAAAGCCAATCAGTAAGTGAAAGTAAGAAGCGAGTGCAAATTAAATTTATCAGTGCATTATAAAATGCAAAACACACAAACTGACTGACTGACTGACAAGCGTGTTACTTATTCACTGCCACCCTTTCATTTTCTATGTCTGGATTATATCGTAGTTGAAAAGAGGGTCATTATATTTCTACAAGTAATATTGCTGTGATCTGTTAGATAAGGCACTGATACCAGAGGGCTTTTGCATGTCAGTGGCATCTGACACAATGGCAATATTTACAGTAAAACCCTGGGATGAGAATACATTAGCCAAATCAAAACGCAGCAGTATAATCTTAGCCGTTAAGTAGTGTTGGACAGTTAATGTTTTCAGTAGGCTACCAGCATTTCTCGCTCATCAGATCCTTAAAATAGTGTAAGACTAACTATATCTGTGTATAAATATTTGAAAAGTCATGCCTGATTAACATTCAACACTATCCATAATTGTCTCAACTCAATTCACCTAAAGGTGCTTTGTATATAAGGTAAAGATGTAACAATAATACAGAGAAACCCCAGAAATCAGATGATCCTCTATGGGCAAACATTTGGTGACAGCGGGAAGGAAAAACTCCCTTTGAACAGGAAAAACCTCTGGCAGAACCAGGCTCAAGGATGGGTAGCAATTTGCCAAGGGGAGGAAGACAGGACAAAAGACACACTGTGGAAGAGAGAGTCTACAAGTTTCTGAATATCCCAACATTTGAAGGAGTTTTCCTAATTATCATTTTAAGTGGCAAACTGCACTAGCTAGCACTGCTGCCTCACAGCAAGAAGGTTCTAGATTTGAATTTCTCAGCTTGAATTTCCTTGAATTGTATCAAGTGATGAAGTGTTCATTTATTCATTTGTGTTCATTTATCAGAGGTTTGTTCAAGCATGGCCAGTTAAATATGGCTGTTTAAAATATTTAACTGGTTTGCAGCAGGGCCTTGCTTGCTAAGAAGGATTATGATGCTGGATAACGTCAAAACTAAGTGAAAGTTTAAAAGTCAGAATGTTGTTCTCAGCAAAGAGAGCCTGTATTGGCATGAGTTCAGGGCTTGACTAAACCTTTCTTAGGGCCACTGTGAAATGTCTTGTGGAAATGGGATAAGTTATATCCCGCTGTCCACTGAGAGAAAGAAAACTTCATCAAAGGTACGGAATGCAAGACTCCAATCAGCAAATGTCCTGTTGAAAGAAGGCTATCTAATCATGGTATCAGAGGACAAGTAGAGGTCTCTAAAAAAACAGAAAGAAGAGAAAACAAGGGCAAACACTTGGGACCGGCTAAGACATAACAGCAACTTCACAGTGAATGACTCAAGGAAAAAAAAACATTTTACTGATGTACCAAAGTCTGAGATTGATGGCAGTAACAGAAAGGTTCGTGTAAGGAGACAAACAGGAGAGAGAATGATACCGCAGAGTATCAAATCCAGAGTAAAACACGGTGTTGGGAAGATTTATGCCTGAGGGTATTTTGCCTACACTCTAGTTGGACGCCTTCACTGAGACGTGCTCCACCCTCCGTCTGCCTGTCTGTGCATCTTTGTGGAGAAGGATTCATACTGTAACTGAATAATGATCTCAAACACACCTTGCAGCTTGCAAGAACAATTTGAAAAACCACAAAAAACCATTGAGTTCTGACTGTCTGCCACAGTTACCTGATCTCAGTCTCACTGGACATTTATTGGGGAACTTTAAGAATAAGAAATTCAAATAGGACTGACTTCATAAAAAGCACGTTGGAATAACGTATCAGTTTTCAAATAAAGCCCATGCCAGCGAGAGACCAACTACCATTAAAGCTATATAAAAAATATATATATATACTATTTTGACTCTGAAATTAAATTTTAATCTTCCAGGTTCAGTCTTGTTTGTTAAACTGTTTAATTTTAGATTTTAAGTTTGATTAGCTTATTATATGTTGCCTTAAAAAAAACTTCCCATTAAATGCAGATCAATGTTTCTGTTAGTAAGTTCTTCACAATTAATACTTTTTTCCCTCCACTGAAGCCATTTGAACTTGTGCTCTAATGGGGGTCTTTAATCAACTGGGCTTTCTAGTACACTTGACTTTAGCATCGAATTTGCAGGTGGAGAAAGTAGTCAATCCTGGATTGTGTACTGAATTTACTAGAATAATACGAATAAGTCTTACCATCTGAACTCCTCAACATGTCTTAAAACCCAATTCTTTTTAGTATCTGTTATGTGGTTATGACCTGTAGACCTGGCCATAATTGGATCCAGCATGGAATTAAAATCTCCAGCTATTACTTATTGTCCTGATAATATGGGGAGAGTAAAAAATACAGGAAGAAAAAGAGAAAAAAGTGGAAAAAAAAAAAAAAGCTGGGTACCTTGTAAATTTACTAAGTTCAAATTTTTGTGGTTAATAATAGACAGCCTTCAATGATTAAATATCTGTTCTTTGCATTCTGTTAATGGAAACTATTTCTAAATTACCTCAATCTTTGATGAATCAGAGGTTTGACTAGAGCAGGAAAAAAGGTTCAAAGAGAAAAAAGACCACAGTCCTGATTTCATTAAACCCTATAAAGGCAATCATGATGATGTGCTATGACCCTCTCTTGCAACTCTGAAAACGCCGGGTTCAGCTTGAAGTTAGCACACTAAATCTAAAGCCTGCCCCATGCTGTGAACTGACAAGAGGGATTGTGAAGGTGGTATAAGCAAGAAAGTAAATGAACCTGTCACGCTTTTCCTTTTACTTCTGTGCATGATTTGATCTTTTTGGCATGCTGTGGTCATAACTGTGGTCTATCGGTATTCTGCTGCTGTGCACCATATGGAATGCCATTTATGTTTGACAGACGTCACTTTTCATTGCCACTTACAGTTTAAAAGAGTTGAAAGTTCTATAAATGACCACTGATTTTGATTGGTCACTGTAAACACTGGACCAGGTTGCTACTGCTACAGCTACATGAGGGAAAACCGATGACAGACTGCGGCACAACCAGTTATTGCACTCATGTGCATTAAACCTCTGATCTTGTTGCCTTTGAAATGGTTGCTTCAAAGACAGGGACCAGGTCTGCGACCACTCACAGTCAGCTGGGGTCTTCAAAGCGACTTTGGTACGTTAAGATTGTGATAAAATCAGAATCAGAATCAGAATACTTTATTGATCCCTAGGGGAAATTATTTTGGTTACAGTGCTCCAATATAAACAGTAACAAAGACAGACAATACACTAAGTAAAAAATAGACACAATATATACATGCATATATATATACACATATAAGTCACTTATTGATAAATAGCTTAATAAGATGAAGAGAGCATGTGCAAAAAGGTTGTAACTATTACAGTGTTTACAGTGTGTTAGGTGGAGGAGTTGTACAGGGAGATGGCCACAGGAAGGAATGATTTCCTGTGTCGTTCTGGTAAACTGGAATAAGACGGAGTCAGTCTGCTATCAGTTTGTGATTGAATGGGATCAAGTTGGAAATCATTTGGAGTCTGTTTGTGAGCTTTAACTGTCTAAATTAAACAGAAATTCCTATTAACTTCTTAAACTCAGAGTGCACCTAGAACCTCGTAGACCTGAAAGAGAAATTCAGAAATTCCTTCAGAAATAGTGATATAGTTTCTGCAGGACAGCAATTTAACTGCAAACTGCACTCACCAACGTTGTTTCTGTTTTTTAATTTTATTTTTTCACAGGAATTTAACACTGTGCAAAAGTCTTCGGCCACCCATCATTTCTTTATAGTTTTCTTCCATAGAGCCAAACACTTAACATACTTTTTACTGGTCTTAAGCAATAGTTCTCCAGGTATTTCTTTGGTAATTGGCTGCTTTTTCATCCATTTTTACTCCAGTTCTTGTACCTGATCATTTTACAGAGGAATGATTTTTCTTTGTTAAGCCACTTAACACTGACCCATGAATCATTCAAACAAGGCACCTAACTCAAGGGACAACTTGGCAAAGAGCTAAGTTAAAATGGTATCTTCTAGCACTTTTTAACAAGTAGCCTTTCACAGAAGCATATAATTTGTTCCCATTTCTTAAGTTGAATCTATGAAAAATGTGAAAGATAAAACAGTTTGACAGGCGTAAAATAGTCCTTGGTACCAACAAGGTCATTCCCAAAGTGCTATTAACCTGGCATTTCTCGAGAACTGATCCATCCCCTGAACAGCTACCCTGAGGTACTCCTGAGCAAGGTACCGTCCCTGCACGCTGCTTCCCGGGCGCCCAATGGCAGCCCACTGCTTCACTGAGTGAATGGGTTAAATGCAGAGAGGAATTTCCCCACGGGGATCAATAAATTATACATTATTATTATCTCCTGTTCACCGAAGCCTTATCTGAAGTGGTCTCAGTGGAAGGGTGGCTGTCAAAAAGCCATTAAGGAAGGGAAATGGGGAGGAATGGCTTAGTTTTGCCAAAATATACAAAAACTGGTCCTATGCAGTGATGCATCCAAGTTTGAATATTTTAGTCCAAACAGTTAGCATGTATAGAGGAAGTCAGACAAGAGGTACAACGGTGAGTGTCTATAGCCATCGGTAAAACATGGTGGAGGCTCAGTGGGGCTGCATTTCAGCCAGTGTTGTTGGGAATCTTCTTAAAGTTAAAGTAATTGTGAATGCAGAGATGTAGAAATCATTCAGATTTTGAAGCACCATGGAAAAAAACAGAAACTGAAGAGCGTCTGAGTAGCAACAACTTCATTTTTTAGCATGAAAGTGATCCCAAACACATACTGCTACTGCATTAAAAGCATACCTGCACAAAAACACACAACAGAACACTATCAGTCATGGATTGGCCTCCCCAGAGCCTGGACCTTAACATGACTGAAGCCGTGTGGGATCATCTTAATGTAGCAAAAGACAGCCAACATCCAAAGGAGAACTATTTGCGAAGACTACATCACTGCACCAATTCCCCATTTTCCTAGCAAAATGTCAACGGTGGCTTAAGACTTTTCCACAATAACATATAACAGAATACAGCTAGTTGGCAGTCAGCTCAGTGGAGTCCCCCACTGCAAAACAGATAAGCTGCGCTCATTGGCACAGACTGACTCAGGCTGTTGGTAATCTGTCTGCGCTTATAAATTAGACAGCAATTTTTGCAGCACGGCAGTGCGGTGGTTAGCACTGTTGCCTCACAGCAAGAAGCTCCTGAGTTTGACGCCTTTCTGTGTGGAGTTTGCATGTTCTTCCCACTTTGTGTGGGCTCTCTCCAGGTAGTCCGGCTTCCTCCCACATTTCAGAAACATGCAGTTAGTGAGGTTAGGTTATTTGGTGAATCTAAATTATGCATGGGTGTGAATATGAGTGTGAATGGTTGTCTCTCTCTCTGTGTTGACTCTGCATCAGGCTGGCGACCTGTCCAGAGCGTACCTCGCCTCTGGCCCTGTGGTAGCTGGGACAGGTTTCAGCCTCCCCGTGACCCTGATAATGATAAGCGGAAGAAAATGGATGGATATTTTCAAACCTGCATGCAGACTGTCAGAGTAGGCTTGTGATTGTCTGGAGACAGATTCCCTCCCATTTGGTGACCTGTACAATCACCTTGCAAATAAAAGTGGTCATCCAGAGGTGGAGAGTGTCGTGCGCTCAGTCTGTGGGCAAACACTTCTCCCCAAATGCAAAAAAAGAAAACGAAATAATGCCTTCACTGGGCAACTGCTGAATGTTCTTAATTGCAAAGATCTTGCCATACTATTTTTATTCGAGTGGGACTTAGCCATTAGCCAGCTGAACTACCAATAACTACTATAGTAACTTTTTTCAGTCCAACCCATCGAAATTGTGCTCACAATTCTTGCTTTAGTGCCATATAACTAATACAACTACACATGTTAGTGAAAAGTGAGACCTCTAAGTGACAAACTGTATATAAGCTCCACAGATCAGCAACACGTGCTAATCAGCAGACGTGTGTGTGCACAAGTGCCACAAGCAGACAGCAGAAGTAGAAAGCAGACAGTAACACAGGACTGCCAGTAGCATAAGGCCACACACCATCAGCCACTTTTCAGTCGAGACACTGATGGTAATTAATACTTAGCAATGAATTAGAGCGGGGTGATGGGGATGTATTCTCGCAGGTTTTCGAGTCGCCTGTTTTATCAGCATCTGCTCAACAAATCAATATGTTTGCAGAGTGGCTGCTCACTGAAATCTTTTATGATGCTGGAAATTACATTTCTGTTGTATTGATCCCTGCTATGTAGATATTTATTCACATGATTGCACACTCATGGATTGCCTTGGAAAAAAACTTTTATCAAATTAAATTGCTTAATGTGGGTCAGTCTGGGGGTGTCTGAAGAAACAGCCCGAGAAGCCCTTTCTTCGAGACGATGGCTGGATTTACAGACGTTTAGTTTCCCGCTGCAATAGCTATCCAGATGAAAACCCTCGGGCTGTGTTTCTGCTGCATGTGTGGTGCTGAGATAAAACATATCCTGATGAAAAATCAATAAAAGTTCCCTGTAAACCCTTGAATCTGTAATGTCTGTGCACTTTATAATAACTGTGCCCCATGGCATATTTTAAAACCCTATTATTACCACAGCAGCATTTACGGAATATGATTATTGGCGAGTGTTTTTATAAGGAAACTGGAAATAAATCGTTTCTGAGGAAAAGATATCAAGGTGGTACACAAAAACCACTGCTAAGTTGGATAACAGCGCAGTCGGAACAACTCCAGGAAACCACAGCAAGATAAAGAAACACGCAGGCACAAAGGACTCACAAGGCTTTTTCTCATCCCAAAACAAACTGGCAACATAACTACAGAGCGGCAAAGGGAAACAAATAACGAGAATTCTGGCTGCATTTACTTGGTGAAATGTCACAATGTACAAACACAGCAGTGAAACAACTTCCTGACAGCCACCGTAGAACAGAAGCAGATAGTGTGCTGCTGTTTTTTGTTTTGTTTTTTTAAAAATTTGATTATGCATATTTTATTTATGTACTTTTTAAAGATACAGAATCCTGTATCTATTATTGTTTCAGCTCTGGTTATTGTGTCTAACTACTTTCCTTCTGGAAATCTCAACTTCTTTGGGTTGAGGCTCCACCCACGAAATGAATCGAGTTAAACGATTATTTAAATCTAATAAACTGGATTGAATTTAGAGGATGAGACTGGAAATAGGCAAATAAGGAGAGAGAAGATGCTACATAAGAACTGTTGGCTTGGTGTTAGGGGGTGCCTGAACTGTATTTTGGGCTCTTGGTACAAAGTCGAGTCATGCCGTTACCCTGAACAGACAAATTAGCGTGTGATGTTGACCCTACCCTGCCTTTAGCACATGAAGACACAACCACTTCTAAGACTTCACCATCCATCATGAGAAAACAGTCATAATGATGATTGACGGTTACACTCAAAAGGGATTTTCCCAAAACTGAAAGGGTGTGTTTTGTATATGTATGTGTGTGAAACCATTTCTTGCATTGTTTAGCATATCTTAGAAAAGTTTCCACTTCTGTGTTTTTTCTTTTTTCCCGATGATCTCATTTTGGTGTACAGTGTTGTGGAAAAACTACCCGGTTCCCTGCTGATTTCTTCTATTTTTGGGTGCATCTCATTCTAAACTGCATCAGACCCACAAGTAGAATCTTACACAGCACAAACTAAATCTATGCTAACACTCACACCTTTAGATTAACCAGTTTACTCTAGCCCATGCATGCCTTTGGACTGTGGAGGAAGCCAGAGAGAACTCATGTCAAAACATCCAAACTCCACACAGAAAGGCCCCAGCCTGGATTTAAACCCAAGACCTTCTCGCTGTAAGGTTACAGTACAAACCACAGCACTACCAAATTATGAGCTAAGAGATACTGCTGGAATAGGGGCACACCCAGGCCTGACTCCTACTAACCCTGTGCACTCCATTTGAAGTTTCAGGAGATGAGAAGGACGGTAATTTGAACAAGATCAGTACTTACTGCCCACTCTCTGGGCTGTAAGTACTTTTAAGGGAACATTATTGTAATTTGTATATATTCATTTTATTTTCTTTGTTCTTCTGAAACATGCTTTTGAAGAACTTAGTAGTGCAGTAAGAAATTACTGACTTGAGCTTATTATATTATATTATATACTATATATAATATTATACACTATTACTACTACTATATACTACTAACTAGGCAGCTCGTTTTCTTTCTCTTGATATCACCTCCTTGAAGGACAGAATACATTTGGAGTCGTCTTGAAAGAAAGGCAGATGTAAAATCTAAAAGTGAGGTCAGAGGTCAACTGTGACATGATATCGGGATGCAAACTATAATGTGATATTTAGAATCCCCATATACAGGTATCGGTTCATAAATGTTATCAATACAAAAATATTGACCTTGATGTAAAGGTCAGAGGTGCAACATAATATCATATTTAGAATCCAGTCTATCATTCCCTGTATGCATCTATGTTATCGATGCAACAAACTGCAGTAAGAAACTGTTTCAAATAGCTTTATAGCATTATTATCACTTTGACCTTTGAATCAGTCTATTGATCTTGAAGGAGAGGTCAGAGGTGAAATGTGACATGATATTTTAAATCTTTAAACGGTATCTTCTGTGTGTTGACAACACACAACACACTAGCAAGAATCACAGTTTCTAAGTTATGAGGCTTTTTACAGTTTTCAACCATCAGATCATTAAGTTGACCTTTTAGGACCATGCTGGATGTAAGCCAGATTTTCATGGATTTTTAACATGACCCCACTCTACACCTCTACAAAGTTTGATCAGAGTTTATTCAGAACTTTTCAAGCTATTGTGTTCACAGACAGAGCGGAAAAAAACACACACACTAGCAAAAAAATGACCAGAGGTAACAATTACAAACTCTTTCTAAGATTCTAGGACTCCCAACTTTCACATTAAAATCCCACTCCACAAATGCAGAAGACTTGGAACAATTGTAAACCTTACCAGAACATTTCAAAATTCCTCCATGAGCAAAACAAACACTCATCTAGAAAGTGACAAACATTTCATACGTCCAAGAAACTGGAGGCCTTTCTTACGGCGGTACAGACCAACGTTCATGACTCTAGGGCTTCCAACGAAGAGTGGAAGACAAAACCCACTGTTAACCCAAGAGAGCATTAAAGCGTATAAGATATTGATGACTCTGACGAGTCAAAAGCTATAAACACAAAACACTGTTCCTTAAGCACCGAGGTGGCAGTGAGACTTGCCATAGCCCAGGCACGAACTTCAGTGAGATGCTGCACACAAACAGGAGCTCACGCTCTCAAAACCTCCAGTGCGGCTGCACTCCAGCAGTATTGCAGAGGAGGTTTGGGCCAAAATTCCCCATTAGGTTCATGGGGGAGATGCCTTTCTCACATTGGCGTAAATCACCAGCGGACAGACGTTTTCCTTTAATAAAATATTCCTGCAGCTTATTCCGGCACGCTGAGAGTTTAGTTGTAGTGGATGGAAACGTGAGGTGTGTGAAAATGCTGAAAAAGTATTGATTTAAATAAATGCCTTCACAAGCAGTGCAAGAAGTTAGCCCAAAGCAATACATTATGCATGGCATTACTTCTATAAATAGATTCTTAAAAGTATAAGTAAGTTTGAAACTAAGCTCGAGACTCAGTTTGGTCATTACCAAAAACGTGTTAATTTAATCTGCCATCTGAGAGCATCAAACTTCTTCGTTCTCAGAGTTCTGCCAGTTTGAGCTATATGTTTATGTATTCCATATTTGAAAATTCTGCAGATATACAAACTGTGCAGTGAGCTACTACATAAAATGGCAAATGACAGCAAAAGAAACCATTAAGAATAAAAATCATCTTCTATATGTTTGTATATTTTTTAAAACATACGACCACAAGTACAACTAAGATGTATTTTTAAAAAAAACATTTTTTTTTGCATCACTGAGTCTATTAATCATTGCCTTCAAGTGAGTGGTGGAGTGGATGGAGAGCAATGCGGTGGTATAGCTGATTAATATTATAGCGACCAATGAACCATCTGCCTGACCCAGCTCAACGCTGCCTCCGCAGCTGCTGCCATGGCAGCCGCACACTGACAAATGATAGATGCACTTAGCTGATGGGGTGTTAAGAGTTAAGAGTCCTCAAACACACACACACGCACAGGCACGCGCACACAGTTCCAGGCCCTTGTAAGGACTGGCACACAGCTCTGTGGGGTCCCAATCACTGGCCTTCAATTTATCGAATAGCACAAGGAGAAGCCATGAGAGGCCCCCGGAGTCTGACTGATCAGATGCCAGGGAGCATTATACTCGGAGTGATCAAGGATCAGATTTTGGGGGAGAATAAGTTGATTGTGGGTCTGCTCCTCAAGAGTGCATCACGCTGCCTGCCTGCTCCACAGCTGCATTTCAATTTCAGGATCAGAAACACAGACTGCCTGATATTCGGTTAAGTGCAGGCCAGATTTGAACAATCATTAAGCTTTTATTCCTAGCAATTAAGTAGGAAGTGTCAGTGTGCAAAGTCTTGAACCAGGGTGATTGATTTGCATTTGACAAAAGTGAAAATGCCCGATCTGACAAAGTGACTCACTGTTCACGTAGGTTTGACATGTTTGTGCTGTGCGGAGGCTGTTTTGGCAAGATTATAGTTATATAAATGTTTCAGATCATACTGAACTTAAGTCAGTAGATTATAATGCAAATGTATAACTTGATCCTTCCCTTTAGATTAGTGGAGACAGACCGGTAGCTGAGAAAACGTAGGAATATTTTACAATTAATTATTCCTCTTCATTTGGGTTTAAGAATGGACTTTGTTTATTGAAGGGAGCAGTGGTCTACAACTGATGGAGGAATTTGAAGATCCAGTGTTATTGTTATTCATACCGAAGACTAAAACATCAGGAGCTCACAGTGCCTGCTGCTTCTTCTGCTAATCTTTTCCTGGAGTCAGAGCGAACAGCTGAACAAATTCAGAATTTGTTTGGTAAAATTGCTTTATCCCTGGCCAATATATGCACGGTATTATTTCTAGGAAAGCTGGCAATTTGCATGTTTTCTTGCTTACTATTAATTCTTGTAGCCTGATAAGCCCACTTTTGCATATGGTTATGGGTAAACACCCAACAGGACCCTACGCCTGCGAATTCAGGTGCTCTGAAGGGATTAGATTAAATCAATAGCTCATTTTGTACGTCAGCTCTGGATAATCATGAAAAGGAAATGCTGGAATTTGTTGTGAGGATGTGTGGGAAATGAGGATGTTCAATCGTCCTATTGTGGCTTTGAGGGAAACATGACACTGATGTTCACAGTCACTGTTATTGCAGCATAGGCATGAATAGCGCCAAATCGGTCGTGTGAATTACTGCGCTACCAAACTTAGCTGAAAACTGTTTTTATTGAAAGTTTCACAGATGTGCAGCCAAACAAGGCAAAAGATAAGATCAAAGGGAAATTACGGCAAGGAAGTGATTGAAAAAAATGAGAGACCTTAATTCACAAAGCAGAAGAAAAGAAAAGGACCTCCATGTTGTGTGTAAGAATGAATAAAAGATCAGTGGCAGAATCAAACTTTAATCACTGGTACAAGTTTGATCTGTTTTTTTTTTTCTTTCTTAAAATGTAAAAAAAAAACATACACAGCACAAATGTCCATTTTTAATGGACGCACACACACACACGCACACAGAGGTCTATGGGCATTAAAAATGGTTGAGCTGTACGAGTTGAGTGCTTGTGAGATGGCTAAGTGCAGGGCTGCCTTAGATATTTAAGTATTACAAATTGGAACCGATGTTTCCTCCAAGCTGACAGTACATGCCATTAACCTTGTGTCTTCACTTTCTCAGAGTTTGTGCTTTGTCCTCTCACGCCCTGTACGTTTTGCTTGTCTCTGCTTCTGGAGCTCCATATTGCAAGTCCCAGCACCTTGTGGAGTACCTCTTGTTGTGCTTCTGCTTCGAATCTGGCCTGAAGGCACTTTCACAGTTTGGAGGTTACAGCCTCTAACGCCCATACTAGTACTGCCACAACTCTGGACTTCACCTTCCATATCTATTCCACTTGTTTCTACAGTCCTGGTACGTCTTAACATATCCATGCAAATATAGGAAGTTTGTAGCACATGAATATCTGACACCTGGTTAGAGCTCATCTGTGCATTAGCTAATGGCAACTCTGCATTGTAAACATTCTACTTAATGCTAAGAGAGCACATAAAGTGCATATTAAATGGAAGAAACCTCCAAATGAACCAGGGTCAGGGAGGAGCAGTCATTTACCACTACTGGTTGGGGGTGAGGAGAGCAGAGGTGGGAAGTAAAAAGTACAAAAACTTTGTTAGTGTACTTAAGTACAATTTTCAGGTGTCTGTTTTTTTCTGACTAACTTTACTTTTAGTTCCTACATTTTTTTTCTCCTTACATTTTCAAAGCAGGCTTGTTGCTTTTGGTTTAACGCATTTGGAGGGAGTTATTGTTTGTCACTGCGAGTCTTCATGAAAGCGATTTGAGCCTAAACAGAAACACATGAAAGGCAAACCTGTTCTCTTATTAATCACCAGGAAATGTTGCATAAAGAGAGATGGCGTGTGCCAAAGTCATGGTTTAAAAGTGGGATGGTGTTTTTTTGTTTTGTTTTTTTGTTTTTTGGCACAACACTTGAACGACTGCAGGTGTCCGTAAGTTGCGGTATTTCAGCGTCTAGCTAGCGCTACAAAAGAGGACCGAGCATAAGGGGGTGACTTTTTTTAAGTAGTAGGTAGTTTCAAATGCAACATTTCTGTGAGCTCAACAAACATCAGCATACACAAACTGTTTGTGTGCCGTTTGTCTCACAGTGTTTTGCTAGCAAAAGGTCCAGCTGCTGTATTTCACAGGGAGAGAAAATAAAGAGAGCTAACTTCACTCAGAGATGGAGAAAGATAAGAAAGAGGACAGGAGAGGAAGAAGAGAGGTTAGATTTAAAGGTAAGGACTGCTCAGTGGGATTTGATAAACTGGAAATTTAAAGCTTACATGTAAGTCCTCATGTTTTTAAACCAGATACTGGGTCCGTACATGTGACATGTTTTTATCATATTGTGAAACATGCTACAAATCAAACTGAGGTAGACTAACTGTGTTATTTAAAGATTGCATGAAAATCCTCTGCAGGTTAGTGCAGAATAAACAGGTTAGTTTGCTGTACTGTGATGGGTTTAAAGTAAAAAACAGCGTGTGACTGATGCACAGTGGCTGTTCTCATGTTAGGTAGCAGAGATAAATGTGAATTTTAGCTGATGATGATTAGGTCCATTCACCGAATTCCACCTTCACACCAACTTTATACCATTTAGAAAAAAAGACAGCATAAACAGTGTACTGTCAGTGTAGAGGATGGAAATCAGCCAGGACAACTCATGAAACATCTGCTCACATCTGGTTGAATTCAGTTGTGTAAATCCACAAAGAGCAGCAGGTCACAGCCTGCACACAAAGAAAATCTATGATTCTTTTCCCCACACTGAGCCATTACAACCAATTTTAGGGTTTCCCCCATCTGCTGAATCCACTTTAATCCCTGACTATATATAGTTTCCTGTTTAGAAGCAACTTCACCCTCTACAACGTAGGCAACATAAAAGAGATTTAGATTTTTTAAATTTTCATTCTTGCTGAGTATAATTAAAATAAAATCATCTACTGATATTATTTTATCGTTACATTAATATAACACAAGGTTCAGTTAGCTTTGCACAAAAATAAAAACCTCCTCCTTTTTTACTTTCTTGCTTTGAGTACATTTCAGAGCCTGTACTTTTTTACTTTTACTTGAGTAAAGATGTTGAATCAGTACTTCAACTTTTACTTAACAGTAGTATTTGTACTTCTACTTAAGTACAGTCTGTACTTTTGCCTACTCTGGAGGGCAGGGAGACATTTTGGTGAATCTAAAACCAAATGCAACAAGTGAAGGAAAACCAAAGCTGCCTGCAGAAATGACTGCCTGATGCACGGCCAAGTGACACCTACAACAAACTTAGATTAATTATAACAATACCTCAAAGAAATCAGAATCCAATGAATTCCTCCAAACTCTTTGTTAATCTCTTCCGACCAGCACGCCATGCCTCTTTTTGAGGCCCTGTTTTCTGCTCAGTTAGACCTAGTTATCTGAGAATGGTAGTAAAAGAAGAAAAAGTGAAGCCCCGGTACAATGCCTTGTGGAACTACAAGTTGCTGTACATTGCTTACTTGACTTCCAATCTTAATAAGTGTTTGTCCCGTAATAATCTGTAATAATAAGCATCTTTACAACAGAGTAGAGAAATTATAATGAATAATGAATTGTTAAAAAAAATATTCTCTTTCAGTAACAGTGATGGTTTAATTCTTTGTGTATCACATGCTTTCCTGTTTTCTGCACTGGCTCCCTGAAAGAACTATGTGCTATTAATTAATTCACATATTATTTTTCTCTACCTGATTCATCCTGCTCTGGGTGGTCACATCCTTTCCCAGCATCCCCGTGAAAGGCAGAGAACACTCTGTTCTGTACTGCCTGCATTTACATGTCTGTCATTACTGTGAATAATCAGAATTATGTAACATTCAATTAAAACAAGAATGAGGTAACATTTCAATACGGAGATTAATTTGCAGCACCTTAGGAGGAGACTTCCAGATTTAAAGTGTTGATAAAACATATATTAGATTTTTGGCATTACTTCATGTGGGGTTAATGCCCGATTAAGGGGATGAGCATATAATCCTTTAGCCATATGACTCGTCGGCTTGGCCGTGATCACTCTAATTCTCCAGGAGGTTTAAATGCTGCTGGTGGCTATGCTTGCATCATAGTCAGAAGCTTCAGGCGGAGGGCTGCAGGTGGGGCAAATTAGGTTAATAATGAGCACACTGATTAGTGATTAGCTCATTAGTGGGTAAGAAACCAGAATTTTGGGTTTGTGTGACTGACTGGATTATGTGAGCTGGGAGGGAGTCGCCTCTTGAACTTTAAACTGATGAAACTGAAATGGCTAGGCTTGTGACTTTTTTACACTTCTTCATCAATTACCATCTTCATAGTAATTAACGCAGTGATAATGATGCCTGTATCTGTTTAGAACTGAGATATTAGTGTGTCTATGAGCATTCTGCTAACAGTTTAATAAAATGTAAGATAATCGTGTCATGCTGATACTATGATGAATAAAATCAGTGAATATCAGCAGTACTGGGTCGGACCTCCTTTTGTTGTCAGAAGTTTAAACGTTCAAATGATGCTCAGTTGGTATAAAGGGTAACAAAGCGATTCATTTGAAGATTCATCTGAACAAGAAACATTTTTCCAAACTTCTCTTGCTCTGTTGCCCAGGTTTGGTGATCCTCCATGAAGTATAGCCCTGGTTTCCTTTTCTTAGCTGACAGGAGCGGCTCCCAGGTGTGGTTTTCTGCTGCTGTAGCCCATCTACTTCAAGGTTTGATGTGTTTTTTTGTTTGTTTGTTTTTTTAGCAGGGATGCTGTTCTGCATACCTTGTAAGGAATGGTTTTCTGAGTTATTGAGGCCTTCTCTCAGGTAAAAGCAGTCTTGTCATTCTCTTCCTCCTCCTCCTCTGGCATCAACAAGACATTTTCACTCAGGGCGATTGTCTTAGCGATCAGCCACATGAGAAACTGGGACTGTTGTGGAGAGCTGCACCAAGCTTATAAAGCTTATATTGAGGTAAGCTTATTGGTGCAGCCCTCCACAGCAGTCCCCGTTTCCCATGCGGCCCTTTGAGGAAAATTAATTGTCCACTCCTGTCTGAAAAGGAAGGTTCACTGCAAATCATTAGAGTTCTTCTGAGTGACAACCTTCATCCTATGATGAAACACTCCCAAGTTTTTGGGAATGTTTTTTGAGTCTCAGAGGGTAATCGAACATTACGAAGAGTTTGAAAATTAGGTGAATCTAATGACTATTACCTTCACAGTCACCAACTTTTACCTCAACACCTATGTGAGATTTAAAGAGCACTGTGCCTCCATTAGCATCGCGGGAACGTCTTATAAATGAATGTCTTGGTGTTTAATCCGTCCAGTAAAGGGCCAGAGAGTTATAGTGTCATTCTGTGTTCTAGCAGCTTCCTAAAAATATTTAGGTTGATTTTTCATGTCTCGTTAACTACCTAAGTGACTACAGAATAGTGACTGTACTTTTACTACTTTCATTGGACATTTTAGTCCTTGTT
>VUQG01003443.1:64014-81974 GCA_015106755.1 Etia nguti
TCTTTTGACTTTTTGATCCCCCCCCCCCCCCTACCTAAGAGCCTTTTGTTGTTCAATGCTAGAAAAACCATTTGGCATATAGATGGCATATGACAGTACTACTATCATACCTATGATTTAAGCTCAAATGTGCATTGAAAGAACAGCATCAAAATTTCTCAGTTAGTGAGGATGACTCATTTTGTAAGCCCTTTACAGCAGCCTTGTTTTGACACATGATACCTGGAAATGTCAAAAAGTCAGCCTGGACAAAGTTTTCAATCAATTAGTTCACATTAGCTGAATTAGCTATGATCACATTTAATCAAATCCGTGCCATTTCCCATCACATAATTTAGTTAAAAGAGAACATCCATGTCCTGTCAGGCTAGTCTCCAGTGTCCACTCACTGATTTATGACTCATGGAAATCTCCCTACCGTCTGAGCACAGCCATTCCAACCCCATCATCCAGCTGAGGTCCAGCCAACTCCACCACCTGCTTGAGAGCAACCCCCCCATACCAATGTAAAGCAGGCTGAACACAGTGGGTCTACCCTAACATGAGTACAGGCTTCAATAACAGTCAGTACAGAGAGTCAGCCCTCTCCAACCTCAGTTTCTTCAGCTACATTAAAAAGCACACTGTTATAAAAGAGAGACATTAGAAACATAGTAAAACCTAGTTCCAGGCTACCCAGATGTTGTCGTCAGTGAGCAATTTTTGAGGAATTGCTGACTGACGAGGCCCTGTTCAAGCCAAATGATACCACAGAGTAGAGACTAACATTTTTAAACACAAGACAGTAAACAGACTGGTTTTTATATACTACTCTACCTGAGCACTTTATACAACTTCATTCACTTTCTTTTGGTATGATTTTCTACATAAGCACTTTCTGTTTAACCACGATAGATATAACTGGGAACATCTTAGGGTTAGTATGTTGCGGGAGGAAATTTGGCATGCAGACTGGAGCAGCCAGGGATCAAACCACCACCGTTCCAATTAGCAGATGACCTGCTCTACCTCCTAAGCTACAGCCACCCCACAAGAGCACAACATGAACTCTTAAGGGAAATTTGTTCTCAATTTTGTATTCCTACTTTTGATTTCTTCATCATATTGTGAAATTACATTAAAAACAATACAAAAACACAAAACAAAACAGATCCAGACTTTAGAGCGAACTGAGCTGTTGTATTATTCTCTCTTTCTCCATCAGTCTCTGGCTCTTCTTCAGTTTATTTCTAAGCAACCGGAGGGTCAGCAGATACTGAACACAAAAACTACCCCAATAATATATACATGATAGGATAAAGTGCTGTGATGGATGTGTGTCTGTGTGTGTGCAAACTGCTTTCAGTGTGAAGCTTTTTTAGTGTGTGGTCTATAAGAGACAAAAGAGAGATACATAAAAGGCATCCATTTACCATTCAATTTACTTTCTCTGTGTTAACCAAGACAATGACATAATCGGTGAATGGCTACAGTTTGGCAGAGACATCACTGAGTCTAGAAAACAAACCATTCAAATCCCGTCCCATTTTATGAAGCAGAGGCTCAATGGCTAGAGAGCAGAGAGTATGAGATAGAGGGCAGCTCTAGCTGACTCCCCTCTGAACAATGAAGAGAGCACTTAGACCTCTATTAATTTTCAAAACACTCACAATGTCACCATATGGAACCCGAGTCTTGGTTATTAAACCTATAGGTTGAAACCAAAGGCAGACAGTCTACTATAGAAAGTTGCTTTTAACTGTCTTTAACGCCATCCCATCTCCTTTGTTGGGTAGATTAGTAACGAACAGCCTCCTGCAGCTAAGAAGCCGCTTTCTTCTCTCCAGTCACTTTGCTATCACCTTCAAAAGGTCTTCACCTGAAACAGACAGGGTTGTAAAAGTCAACTATCTATACAAAGACAAGTCTCTAAGGTTATCAGAGGTATGCAGTCCAGAGATGGAAAACCGAGCCTACAGCTTTGCGTCCATACCAAAGAAGAAAAATTGTGAGAGTTACATGCTTGTACTGCAACATTCAGCAGGATGGCCGGAGCTGACTTTTTAGATTTCAGGGAGTCTACAGTTAAAAACCTTTGATCTGCTGTTGTTGTCCACCACCTGAGTCTGGAGGTACCACATAGGGGTGGTTGCATCTTAAATGCCATAACAAATGAACAGTGGCCACTGTTGTTTAATCTCTGCAAATCTATGATTTACCAAAATCCCACCACTGTTGGACACAGGCAAAAATTACACTTTCTCTGTGTAATTTAAAAATCTATTCATAAATATACTCATAAGCTCCTCTAAAATCCTTTTCATTAAGCAGGAAAGCGTTGGCAATGCTAATACTCACTTGAGAAACAAGCATTTATAATAAAAGCAGACACAATTCACGTTCCCGCCTCCAGTCGCTTTCATTTTCTATATAACTCTGTGTCTTCCTACATTTGTCAGGTATATCAGGTTAAACAGAGTACCTCTTTTGAGATCCCATCTGGCGCAGTTGGAGTTCAGAGTGCTTATTTTGAAATCACACGTGGTGAGAAAAGAGCTTTAGGAAAATAAGAAGAGAAAAAGGGCGAACAGGAAGGGAGAAAAGGTTCTTCTTGTTCTTCTTTAAGCTAGGGGTCGGCACAGAGGATCATCTGCCTCCATCTAACCTGATCCCTAGATTCCTGCTCTGTCACAACAACCTAAAGATTCAATTAAATCCATGAATCTTCTTTGTGGTCTTCCTCTTTTCCTCCTGCCTTGAAACTGCATCTTAAACATCCATTCTGGCTGATATCCTTCTGTCAAAATTCACCTCTGACACTCATCTCCACTCACTCCACCCTGCCTGATCTCTCTTCCTCACCTCTCTGGTGCACCAAGTATGGATGACGCCATGTGTTAAAACTCGTTCCCTATCACTATCTCTTCTCTTCACCTCTGTCTCTCTCATACACGCATGTATTTTCGCTCGCTTCTGCTGACGTTCATTCCTCTTCTCTCCAGAGCATACCTCCACCTTCAGACTCTCTTCTACCTCCTCCCTGCTCTCAGTTCAGATCACAGTGTTGTCTACAAACATGATATGAATAACCTCATCTGTCGCTCTGCCCATCACCACTGGAAACAACAAGGAGTTCAGTTCAATTCAATTCAATTTTATTTATATAACGCCAAATCACAACAGTCTCCTCAAGGCGCTTTATATTGTAAGGTAGACCCTACAGTAAAAAATACAAAACCCAACAATCATATGACCCCCTATGAGCAAGCACTTTGGCGACAGTGGGAAGGAAAAACCCCCTTTCAACAGGAAGAAACATCCAGCAGAACCAGGCTCAGGGAGGGGCGGCCATCTGCTGCGACCGGTTGGGGTGAGAGAAGGAAGACAGGATAAAAGACATGCTGTGGAAGAGAGCCAGAGATTAATAACATGTATGATTCAGCTGGTTCCACAGAAGAGGGGCCTGAAGACTGAAGGCTCTCCCTCCCATTCAACTTTTAAATGCTCTAGGAACAACAAGTGAGCCTGCAGTTCGAGAGCGAAGTGCTCTAATAGGGTGATATGGTACTACAAGGTCATTAAGATAAGATGGGGCCTGATTATTCAGAGCTGATCTCTGATGTAATCCTGCCTCTACCTGGAACCATTCTGTCACTTGTACCGCACAGCGCTCACCAATGTCTCACATACCCTTACACACTTCTTGGCACTCCTGACTTCTTCCTGCAGAACCTCAGTTCACCTCCTGCTAGTTTATCATATGTTTTCTTTAGAGCCGCAAAGACACAATGCAACTCCTTCTCTTTTGCTTTTACAATACAATTTTTTTTACTCACTTCTGTTCTTAACCTAGCTTCACCAACTGTTTTCTATACCTTCATGGTATTTCCATGGTATGGCTCGTCAACTCTTAACCCTTCTACACTTCACTCTTCTTCTTGAATATCGGTATTAGTACTCTTCTTACTTCCTCAGGTATCCTCTCGCTCTCCAGGATTGTGTTAAACAGTCTGGTTAAAAACTCCACTGCCTTCTCTCCTAATAAATCTCCATACCTCCACAGGTATGTCATCTGAGCTTTCCACTCTTTATCCTCTCCGTAGCTTCCCTCACTTCCTTCTGACTGATCCTCTGCACTTTCTAATTTGCTAATTGTTCTCCATCTGCCCTCCTCCCTCGCATTTTCTTCATTCATGAGCTCCTCAGTGTACACCTTCCATCTTCTCCACACAACTTTCTTCACTTGTAAGTGAATTCCTACCTCTGAGGAAGAGAGAAAAACAAGATCCTTTGTTTGGATATCAGTGACAGTAATTACTTCTGTACTTATTTTAGGAATCAGTCTCTAAGTCCAATAAATTCCTGTCAGTAAGTGTTCTCCAAGGTTTCCTGATGTTTTTGTTAGGTGCCCAGCTGACTCACTAAGAAGTTTAAGGCCTGGAAAGTAATTGTGTGCTTTCACACACCTGCCTCCATCAGTTCCCTGTAGTAACCGTTCTGTTATCAGCAGGAGAGTACAAGCTCTGCAGGTCTTCCTGTGTCAGTGTGAAAACACTTTGTGACTCAGCGGAGGATTTTCAAGCTTTTATCCCTTTAGTTACTTCAGTGTTTTCGGAAATACTGAATTTTTCCTCTTATCTCAAGGAGTCATCTTTGTCTTCAGTTAAATACTTCCACTCTGGTAAATTATCATTTCTCCTCATTTGAAGTAGCTGTTGCCTTCTTCTGCTTCCATGTCCAGTCTTTTTGTCTAGTTATTATTATTATTATTATTTTACTCTTTTTGTATGTCTATCAGTCCATCTGTGGTCCTTTGTCAACTCTCCCATCTGCCACCTCACCAGCAGAGACTGCAGGGTATCCCAGCCTGGATCAGTTGCAGTACTGCTTAGTCCAGGCAAAGCAGGTGACAATCAAGTGCCCCTCCACACATCATGGTCTGAAATGTGGCAACAACCATGTAGTTATACTTTGAATCTTAGGGCTAACACACACCTGTTTCAGCAGGTTGGATTTACTACCCAAAGAAACTTATTTTATTGAGGAGAGAAGTCATGATAGTTAACCAGTTAGTTTAGCCAGCACTTTAGTTTAATTTTTTTCTATTTTTTTTTTTTTTTTAGCTGTAAAGCAGCCTCCATGAGACAGACTGAGCTGGAAGACACAGAGATGTACAGATACGCTTTGTCAAATATCTTTATTTAAATAAAAAATGTCAACAGTAAAGTTAACTTTATCAATTAACATTAAAGTTGCTTTAATCAACTCCAATATTGTGTAAATACAGAATTTAAGCCAAAGAAACACAGCATATTAGTCAGGTGTGACTTTTCAAACCCAACACCTCCTGCATCCATTAGAAAATACTCTCAAGCACATTGAAGAGTTTACAACCGTATCATCCATTTAAAAAAAGAGCCTCGATTTCTACACAAAAGAACACAGTGTGGGGTTTGCTTACAGAGATAAAAGCATGAACTCTATTGGCCCCAAGTAAAATCCTCCAAGGTTCTTGTCTCAAGAGGTGCAGAAAACCTCCTCACAGGCCTTCAGTTTAGTCTCTACACTGTGTCAGCCGTCCCATGGCGTTCACATGTTGTCATTCCTTTCACATAACATGCCGTTAACTTCTGCTAAAAGTCCTGTGAACCCATTCTGTTTTTGGATGAAAAAAAAACATTTTCATCTTCAGCACTACACTCCAGCCATCATTTCTTTCATCATTCACTCTGTCCTCATATTTAAAGTGTTCTTTGTTTTGTCAAATACACAGCACTGGAGTTTTTTAATCAATTTAATCCAGCCTCATAGACACCCTTCATTCCAAACCCCTCCAAACTCAAGAGCTGAGCTCAGAAAAGAGTCTCCTATGTCCGTTGGTGCATAACAATACTTTTTTCATGTCCTTTCTTTGTCATATATGGGTTTTAGGAATAAGAAAGAAATATAAAAACTCTTAGAATAAGTTTACAGGCTTGCATCAGAAAGCAGGGTGGAGTTATTTCTGCAGTGAGGAGGATGTTTTCTGGCAAGAGTGTACTTATGTAAATCTTTTAGATCATACAGACCTTAAGGCGGTGGGTTAGAGGGCAATATTATCATTTGATACTGCCCCGTGTAGTCACGGTGCACGGGTGAACAAATCAATTTTCTTTTTATTTATGCATATTAATATAGGGAGGATTTGTTAATTCGTGTCAGGATTGTTGCCTAATTCAGATACTTCACTGGAGTCTTCACAAAGTGAAGAGCTGAACAAAGTTTCAACGTTCTTCCATCCAGTGGAGTGCCTGAGGCGTTTTCTTGAGCATCACTTGCTGCTCTTTAAGTCATTCCTCTCTGTGACTGGAGGAAATGGAAGGACCATCAGTATGCACTGTGGAGAAGTACACCGGGAAGGCAGTGGGCTGCTAAGAAGAGGTGAGTGCTGAAGAAGGGTGTTTACTGATCAGAGGATTAGGGCAGAGGCAGGCAGAGAGATAAAAGAGATGACAAGCAGGGGTGTCTGAGAATGATTAGACTGCCACCATGCCAATAGGGAAAATGGGAACCATGGCCAATAAGAAATGACAAAGAGAGAGAGAGAGCGAGAGAGTTGGAACAAGATAAACAGGAGAGGGGGAGGCAGAAAACAAAGCTGGGGTAAGCTGCAGAAAGTGAGGGGACGCTGACAGAAACACAACAAGTCTGGAGGAAGGAGCAGATGAAAGACGACAAAAAAAAAGAAACCACTGTGAGAAAGAATAAATAGGAGAGAGAAAGAGACAGAGTGAGGTGTCAAGGTGGAGGAGAGCAGAGTCTCCATTTGTTGTTTTTCCACTCAGTTCTTGCCAAACACCAGGCGCTGCGGTCACCTTTCCGACACACTTTCCTGTTATGCCAATATGTCCTCCAGACACATAATTGTGGAGGATGAAAAGACGGATTGTGGCCTGGTTTTTAGGTCATACCAGCTCTCCTTTGCTCGCTTGCTGAGGTCAGAAACCCTCCACATCCCATCTGTCATTTTGTCAGCAGAGGTCTAACCTTAAGGACAGTTAGTCTGCAGAAGACTTTGGGTGCAAAAAATCAGGATCTTTTTTAAGAACTGCTGTCACAATTACTGCAAGAAAGTGCTCAAAGATACCTTTGTTGGGTACTCCAGGCAGTTATGCTAGGACTCGAAATACTTAGGACATCTTTTTCTGCTGTGCCTCGCCTGTTTGGGAAATTAGCTATTCAAGTTGCTTCTTATATCAAGACCTGGGTGATGGAAGTGCTTTGGCTGAATGACTGCAATCTATGTGCATGTTGTAAAAGTTGAAAATGGCCAGTGTTTCAGCCAGCCTGAGGCCATGGCTTGTTAAATGTTTTGTCAGGGAATAAAATAAGAGGTTTTCTTCAATTGGAGCCTTCTGGCACCTTAATCAATTCATTATAAAAACTAAGACAACTTGCACTCACAGCTGGGCTATATGCCATTTCAATAGCACCGACAGACTGCGCGCAAAACCCCCACAAGAACCATTAGCTGTCATTTACGTCCAAGTGGAACAAATCTTAAAACTAATTAAGCTGCGCCCCCATGACGAGAACGTGAAGGCAAATTTTGCCATTGGGAGAATTGAGAATCGATGGCTGACAATTTCCAAAGTCTTGTCCTGAATTCAAGACGTGGGCGTGTGCAGCGGGTTGCAGAATCAATCACGGCAAATTGAGTCCTGCGTAAACACGGTTAGAGCGATTGACCAAAGCAGAGTAATTCAGACGGAGGGGAGCCAAGCCAACCTTACTGGCGGCACACTCCATTTTTTTTTGGAGCTCTTGCCAAGGGAGAGGGACAGTCTGTGCCACTTTGAAGAGGTTAGCACGGTCTGCAAATGCTGACGTCCGAATGAAATGAGAAGCCGGAGACGCGCACACGCAAACACACACACAAACATACTGTAAGCAGGTGCGTGACGGGAAATGCAGGTGCACAATGCGGTACTGTGACATCACGTTCAGCAAAAGTAACAGCTCTAACAAGGCAGGCGCTTACACTACCACACACATACAGAGGGAATGAAGCCAATTACTAAAAGATGTCATAACTCTTCTTACGGCTTCCTGGGGCATTCGAAGAAAAAAAAAAGAAATGGAAAATTGAGCTGTTGTAAAAGTCAAAACAGCCACTAAAACCAGCACCTGTCACAGGTGGTAGGAGTTAATTGCAACAGTAACATAAAATTTCAAGCAGCATCTGGCATTTTTTTCCTTCTTTTTGTATTTGCTGTGACATTTGGATGACAGCGTCCTTTTAAACAGTTGGCTCGAACCATTTAATCAAGTTTAGAACTGCATGCAGGTTGGGTTTTTTTCCCTTCACAATGTCCACATTTCGTAGTACAAAGTTGAATTGACGTCTGCGTCCTGGAATGGGACAGCCTCATTAGCCTAAACTGGCGCTTGATGAGAGAAGTATGGCTACAGTTCCTTTTCTAATTTAACTCAGTGATGCTGTCTTTTGTTTGGATTGCACTGATTGAAGGCAGATTGCAATTTCATCAACAAAACCACGCGGGGGATAAAGCCAAATACAATAACAGACGTTAAAGAGCCTATTATCTGTGACCATCTGTGACCTGTGTGTATAATAACACAACCGGAGCTTCAGTTTGGAGGTTCAGAGAGCTACTTTGGCAGGACTGTCAGTTAGCTACATACTGGCTAAACTGATGATCGTATTGGAGTGGCTGACACTTCGCTATGAATGTGTGCCTGACAAGGCAGGTGTATTAATCCTGAACAGAAATTCTAAGAATAAACACAGAAACTAGTTAAAAAAATCCAAGAAAAGGTACGTACTGTTCCTCCCACAGTGCATCAGTGCTGCAGGCCATTGGCTCAACCACGCTGTGCCATTAAAACTGGCGTAGTGGCAGATTGCCGCTAAACCTAGGTGGTCCATGAAAAGAATACTTCACTACAACATGATCACTTTTATATTAATACTGCACCAGCTTTTGCTGCTACTGCAAGCCAAAACTCTCGAGTCACATTAATTACAGATTTTGGACAAACCTTGCTTTGGTTTCAAATTTGAATTCTAAGCAGAAAAATAAATAAATAAATCCAAATGTCCACTTGATGCTGATAAAAGTACTCACTCTGCATAATCAGAGAGTTGGGTATTTCAGTCAGTACTCCAGCGCAATTACAAAATTATGCTGTTGACATAGTAACATCAACAACATGAAATGGTATAGACTCTCTCACTGAGCACAGGCAGCCTTTTTTTTTCCTTTTCTGAGCAACCGTATGTCCTCTGTATCTGCTCCATTTGTTGGTTGACACTGTGACCATTGTGGATATCCTTAATGTTATTGTTGCCTATAAATTAAAGCTTTAAGAAGACAATCTGAATGGAATTCAAAGAGTATAATCAGCATCACCTAATGACAGTTCAGCATTTCTCTCTGCTTTGTACATCAGTGGAATGAATGGTCAGACTCTCTATGCTTAACATGAAAGCAGATTCTGATGCTCTGGAAGCCCGGAAAACTTCAATTTTTTATTTAACATGAACTAACTGGTGTTTCTAAATTGGTCATAGGTGTGGATGTGGGATATGTCTCTCTGTGTTCACTAGTAGATGTGGGCAGATCGATCCAAATATCGATAGTATCAATACCAACACTGGTATTGGTATCAGCTCAATACTATCATGATAGGACTGAGACGTTGTTTCTACTGGTTCTGTATTTACTTGGTATCAGATTGATACCAAGTAAATACAATACTGCACAGCACTATTAACTAGGCCTGTGCGGACTGATGACCTGCGCAGGTTGAACACACCGCCTCCATGCACACCTAAATTTGATAAGTGTTTTTGGTGCTGCATCAAGATATCATGGTCAAATAAGCAATCAAAGTTACATTACTTATATACAACTGTACTATTACTTATAATCTGCAGGCAGGTATATATATATATATATATATACACACACACAAAAACCTTCCAGAAGCACAAAAAGTTTAAACACAAACTGAAAGTTTGCGGCTTTTTTTTCATTTTGTTTTTTAAACTCCACCTATTTCTGGCAAAATCAAATAAACACTCAAAACCACATTTTCTCCGTAGCCCAAAATTGCAGCATGCATGCCAAGTTTTGGTAACAAGGGGTCGAGATAAGAGCTAGACCTACAGCTCAGGAATTTTGGGTGAGCATTATTCCACTCATTCAACGTGAGCAACTTTACACTATTCGCCGCAATGATCATGCAGCAGCAGCAGAGAATTTCTATGATCAGCAACCACGTGAAGGCAGTGACTGTCAACCAACTGCTTCCATCTGACCTTCTGTTTTGATTTAACTACACTTCTCACACTTGTTGTAGTTAACTGTAGGAAATGGATGCTGGATCCAGGAAGGATGTCCTGTTATAAATCTTTAATTATCATCCTTAAGCAATCAGCTTAAATCAGCAGGATGGGCAAGCTGCCTCTGTATAAGAAAAAAAAGGGCATTAGTCCCATTTCACTTGCATTTCTTTTGTGAAGAATAAAAAAGGCAGCTTTTCTTGTCTAAAATTAGGTGTCATTAATCATTTTAGCCAACGAGATCCATTCACTGTTATTCATAGAGGATAATCCATCTAGGTGAATTAAAGACAATTTTGGTACAATTGCATTAAGAGCAAGTGTAGGGCTCTCCCCCCAGACAACATCTGAAGCAGCCATTTCTGTCGAATCTGCCCTCAATCAAGCAATTAGCAAAAAGAACAAACTTTTTCGAAAAACTTCTCCTTATGTGCAGAACGAAGCATAAAAGCATGAAGAAATGTAAACAGAAAATACAGGAAGAAAGGAAATCCGGGGAAAAAGAGATAATACATTAGGAAATGTTACAAAAAAAATCTCTTTTGAAATGAGAAAATGGAAAAATAAACAGGGATGTAACAAAAGAGAGCGATATTAGGAAGGTAAATAAAAACAACCAAGCTAAATCAGAGACACCGGTCTGTCATAATTTTATCACTTTTCAAAATACTCTGTTTATTGTGTTACATGGCACATATTTTGCTGGTTTCGATCCACAGTAAAACCTTCACACATATGATTTCAGGGCCTTCGATGGTTCTGTCAGATAAACCTGTTTGATTTCTTCAGCTGACTAGTCACATCGCAGCAAAGGACAACAAATCAATTTGAAGTACTAACATTAAAGCGGGTCCTATAATTTGACACCTTGGTTTTGATCTATGTGTTTTATTTCGCCTGGTCAAATGCAGGTAAGAACTTCTTCCCACCGCCAGCGCACAGTAAAAATGTCACCGACCGTTCATGAAATATAGATGTGAATATGTTCCTTATTGACGTGATGAAGTTTTACTTTCCTCTATCAACGAATGAGGCACATCGTTCCACTGGTGGCAAACACGGAGCCGCCCACGTGAGTGGAAAGAGCGGCATTGTTTGCCTTCTGGGGGTGTCGGGCGAGTCAGTGCTTCTCTGTGCTCTGCCCCTGAACAGCGTATTGCACTCTGGCGAAGCAGCACAGCCCCTGCCATTGTGCCCTAATGGACTGCTGATGACTACGACCTTCTGCTCAACCCGACGAGGACACAGAGGGAAGGGGTGGGGAGGGTTCGCGTGTGTGTGTGTGTGCGTGCGCCCGTGTGTGTTCGAC
This sequence comes from Etia nguti, assembly GCA_015106755.1. Taxonomy (NCBI): domain Eukaryota; kingdom Metazoa; phylum Chordata; class Actinopteri; order Cichliformes; family Cichlidae; genus Etia; species Etia nguti. The sequence continues at coordinate 75,651 of VUQG01003443.1, forward strand.
TTTACTTTTGAAATGGTGGATGGGTGCATAAAGGAGACTGAGGACATCCAACTCATAAAACCAAAATAGTGAGATGAGATGGAGAGAGTAGATCGCTTTGAAGAGGAGTTAAGTATGATGGAGGAAGGGTCCCAGGAGAGCCGGAGAGAGTCGGAGAGACCAAGGAGAGGGGAACAAAAAAGAGGGAAAGAGGAAAGGAAAGATGTTCCATCCAGCCAAGAGAATAAAGACGTCTGTGCTGGTGAGCAAATGTTCCATAAGTCACTCCATTAGCCTGGAAGTTACACAGACTGTGCACAAGTGCTACTATTCCTCTGTTAGATGAAGAAAGTTGAGCAGGCTTCAAATGGGGATGGGGATTAAGGGAGTTCAGGTCGCTGTTTGAAGCACAGAGAAATATCTAGACAATGAATGTTCCCCCCACCCCACCACCACTTCGTCGCTGCCACCACATCTTGGCGACAGAGGCGTCGAGATGAAGCGGTCGCTAACAAACCAAGACAAGCCTGGGTGAGGTGAGACGAATCTGCAAACAAATCTGCTAACAAATATAGCTCCTCCAAACCCGGGAGAGGGAGCGTAAGAGAAGAGCGAAAGCAGAAGGAGAGGTGATGATTTATCTAAAGTATTTGCTGTGTGCTCATGGAAACGTGCCAGAAAAAAAAGAAATCTCACAAAACACACTCAGGAATATAATGAAGCAGCAAGAGAGAGTGAGGAGAGGGGGGAAATAAAAGGGAGAGGCAAAAATTAAGTCTTCTTTTTATGAGCAAGCTGGAATGAACTGAGGGAGGATGCAGATGGGAGATGCTGATTTGGATGAGAGATGACAGGTACAGTAGCGAAAGCCACAACCGCAGACAGGGAGGATGGTTAATGAGCAGGTGAAAAAAAAATCTCCACATTCAATGAGTTGGTGATGGTTGAGAAGTGGAAAAAACCCCAACTCGTGGGCGGATGATGGCTCCTCGTGCCCTGTTTGATGCCCAACATGTCCAAAGCACGCTAATAGCCACGTGATGGTGATCGCTGGTGATGGATTACACTTGACATCAATTCCTTCTGTCCTGCAGTTTCACTGGTGTACCCTACATGAGGCCAGAACTTATTTTTTTGCTTCCAGTTTTCATTTTCATTTTCCTAACTGCAGCGACTTCACTGAGTCGAATTGACGGGTCTTAGTGAAGTCAGAGAATGTCATCTTTGAACTTGGACTTGACGATAAGTAACAGAGACCGTTTCTGTGTGAGAGTCGCGAGTCAGCGGGGAGTAAACAGCTGAAAAGAAACGCAGACTGAGAGCTACAGAGGGGAAAAAGAGAGAGCGAGGAACAAGGGAGAGTTGAAGAGGCCAGGATCACAAACCCAACCCCCCCACCTCGCCTGCCCGGTGATGTGCTGACTGGCAGAAAGGGACCGCCGAGGGAGGAAGGAGGTAGGTGGGGTCTGAGGAAAGGGGGTCTGATGGGAGGGTCAAAACAAGGAGGGAGGTGGAAACATACAAAGTCAGCCTGTGTGGCAAAAAGTGACATTTGTTCCAGTGGCTACGCCTGCCTATCAATTTCTGCACTGACGCAGTGGAAAAAACTGGGCGTCGAGTGTAGAGGGTCACCTTTTTTATGACGGTGATGATGATGCATAAAAGCAAGGTGCTCCTTAGCCAGTCATGATGCAAAACCAAAATAAAGTCCACTCATAATTTTGCATCATTGTAAAGTTTTTGAACCATCAGCATTCGAATCAATGGAATTCTGCACATCCCTGGTGGAAACACACAGCCGCGGATCTGAACAGTGGAACAGTAAGCTGGAGATCCTTACAAAGCAAAAATAAAAGCACTTCTGTGGTATTCAAATGCCTTTTTAAAATGTAAATTGCCCGCTCTTCTCGGTAGCTTTCGGAAACTTGCACCGTGTAGCATAAAAAGCACCGTGTCGACGGAGGCAGGACACCGGAGAGCAGGGCAGAGGTAGGGGGATGGAGGGGGTGGGAGGAGAATCAGGAGAGAGACAGTACATGGAGTGGCTATTATACATTTTTCATTACGTTTCTAGGCACTAAGCCACATCAAAGCCTCTCAGAGATAGAGAGGAAGGGGAGAGAGAAAGAGGGAGAGAGAGCAAAGTAGACACAGGATGTTCTAATTAACTTCACAGTCGCTTGCTCTCTCTCCCCCTCCTCTCTCTCGCACACACACTCCTTCTCTGTGTAAGGGTGCCTCGACCCTGCCCACTGTCTGTATGTGTGTCTTGTAAATTCATCACGACATACCCCAACTACCATAAAAAAGTGTTTCAAGCTTACTGTAGAGTTGCAGCTCATGTAGGAGTGATCAAACAGCAAAATCCAGTGAGGGCCTTGGGGGAAGGGGAGGGGCAGGAAAGGAATATCAGAGAGAAGGGGGGGAGTAGCCCTGAGGTGCCGCTTGTGCCACGCCCGTGGAGGGAGGGAAAGAGGAAGCGGGACAGACCCACCCTTTCTACCCTCCACTGACTTATGGTGCATTCAGGCCGCATGGGGAAAATCCAAGACATGAGCTTCCGCCTTCACTTTTCAGAACAAACTTTTCTTTTTTCTTTTTTCTTAAAGTGGCTTCTGGACTCCAACAACCAGCTCCCAGTTATGCAGCGCGGGGATGGGGAGAGAAGAAGAAAGCCAGTTTATAAAATTTTATTTTGCAGTTGAAAATGTTCCTGTTGCCTTAAAACATTTTATTTAAAAAAAGTTTTAGAATCTGATAACAGAAAAGATTTTTTTTTTTTTTTTAAAGTCTCAAAAAGTTTACCTGTCAAATTTGCTTCCTACTCGTTTCCCCCGCTGGCCTTGAAGGCAGCATCGTATTACCCTCTTTTCATCCCCTCTTTTTGACATACTTGAAGCCTGATTCCCGCTTGGTGTGAGTCAACAGGAAGTTGAGTGCACTCTTCACATTGAGCAAATTGTACAGCAGCCTTGTCATCTTTATGTCTCAGAGATTAGTCTCCTTCCCAAGTGCTGAAGGAAATGAGCCCCCGTGAAAGAGAGTGATTATATGTCTCTGTATAGGAGTGCATGTGGCAGCCTGAAAGAAAAAAAGGGGGAAAGAAGAGAAATGAAATTCCAGTCAGAAAGTTGGGGAGAGAAACAAAAACAAGTGACTAATTAATTTCCCATTGATCGCATTTCGATCAGCTCAACAAACTCAAACTTGAATCTGGCTTCACAAAAGATGAAGGACTTTTGCAAGTCACATCACTTTCAGAGCCAAAGTTCATCTTCTTTGTGTTGATTGTGGTGTGTACTTAGTTTACTTGTGGCAGAAGGGGTGAGAATCATCAAGACAAATGGTAATAAGTGCTACATATCATTATTTTAGCAGTTTTTTGGCAGAAATTTTGAATCAAAGTAAAGAGAAAATAGCCTCAATGAAGTGTTTAAATAAATTAGGGCTAATGTGCGGAGCTTGCAGCAAAGCAAGCAGTTGACTGTAACCCGACTGCCTGTAGTGTATGGCCTGCTGGATCGCTGTCTCAGACACAAGCTCATAGTGTAGCCTGTGTGTGTCTTAGACGTACAGTGAACTGTTTTTCAGATTCCCATCAAAGTCTTCCAAGGACGGGGAAAAACCTTTTTCTAAAGTCCAAAAGTTCCTGAAAAGACTTAAAAGGTTTACTGTAGTTATATGAATAGCCTGTCCCTATAATTTATAATGCTCATATATATATATATATATACTCTTCTTAGTCCAAACATAAAGATTGATTCATGTGACTTTTAAAAACTTTGAAATCAGTACTCTACTTTGGGCGACAAAACAAACAAACATTACAGTGAAACCACTTTTGGCTGATGGGATGTGATTACATGCTGATAATTGCTTTGAAATCTTCAGACTTTTTTTTTTTTAGCAGTGACTCTGAGATTGCTTTTAGCAGCACTCTGTACCATCCCACTATCATATAAATGTTTTTGGCATCTTCCACAAAGGGAGCTCGGAGGACAAACAACAGGAACAGCTTGTTCAAAGCGGGCCATGATTGTGTTCATTGCCCAAAGACTCACATTTCTGTATGAATCTAAGCCATTCATTTAAGTATCTTGGAACAAAGGTTAAACCAACAGCTACAAAGAATAAAGCTTTTTTAAAGTACAGATGAAAAGTGAAAGCTAAATTATTCCTCTGCTGCTACAATGTCAGCACACTGTAAAATGGCTGGTAAAACTACTCTAATCAATATTATTAACAGACCAAGTAATTGTGGAGTACTTGTGTAAATGTGTAAAGGGAATTATTGCCTTAAACTGCAGTTCCTCTTAGTTCTACAGAGAAGAGAGAAAGAAAAATAGGCTTTTTGTATAAAATGACATTGTTTTAACGCTCAGAAGAGAGCTGCACCCAGTGGCTGTTTGTGACACTGCAACAAAAGAATAAAAATGGGATGACAGTCTTCCTCAGGTTTCTCCAGGCTAACATAACTTAAAGTTACAGTGTGCAAAATCTCACCACTGAATCTCAGTAGATTACAGATTACAGTTCTGTTTTCTTAGCCCTCCCAATTCAAGTGCATAACCCTACGGTGGGCAAACAACTCTGGCTAGCGTTGACCTGTTCTAAGTGTAGGCTGTAAGCCTGCTGTTTGCCTCAGCTGTCACATGTTCGTATCCATGTGTATTTATTCTGGAGGAGGCTGTAAAACTTGGTGAAAGGATTTCAATATGAGTTGATGAGACAGTGAAGCTAAATTCTGTCTAGTGACGGTGACAGTGAGGTGAGCTGTTAAGTTGTTGTTGGTAAGCAAGCTGCTGTTAGCCTCTGTTAGCTGCTGTTAGCCTCTGTTAGCTGCTGTTAGCCTCTGTTAGCTGCTGTTAGCTGCAATCGTAAAACCATCTTTGAAGGGGCTCTAACATTCTTGGACTCGGACACTTAGGAAATAAAGTGGGAAAGTCTGATTTTCAGGATACTCGAGACGAACATTAGTTGGGATAATGTTAGCTTATAACCAGCTGTTGTTGTTTAGCAGGCTCATTGTCAGCTGTCCGGAGACAAGAGGGTTGCATGTCTAATCTGCTGACAATAACCAACTATATCAGGAATAAATAAACATATTTATGCACGTTTTCATCTGTTAGAGCCCTGACTTCAGTTCAGGAGAAGTGGCTTGAGATGGGGAGGAAGAGGGTGACTTTTCATCCAGATGTTGGTTGTGTTGTCTTTTTCACATAGGTACAATCCTTCATACGTGGAGTCTTAAGGTGCAGACACTGTACAACATGTACAACAGCCTTTTTTATTTTAAATACATTTCTTAAAATGACTCACTGTACCTTTAAATAGGCATTAGCAGCTCCACAATCACATTATATCCCCCATTATGTGGCCTCATTAATAAATAGATCATTATAATTAGGTCTTGAAACGAATCGAATAAACTTTACCTTCCTGAGACTTACAGTCTCCTTCAACTCAACTGAATGAGTGAAACAAGCAGAAGTGCGTTTAGATAAAAAAAAGAAAAAGAAAAAAACATCTGAAGAAGAAGGAGATGCCAATTTTATGAAAGTTTTGTTGTTGTTGTTGTTTAGCAAAATTGTGAAGAAAACATTGCAGGTAAGATGATCATTGCTAAAAAAAAAAAGCTCACAATTGCAGTCTCCAGGTTCAAACAGTCAGCTGGGACACTAATGACCTAATCTGTCGTCTCCCTAACAGTGAAGAAGTTTCATTATAATACAATAATAGTCACCCCCCAAAGGGAATGTTTATGCTTTACATACTTTTTATCTTGTAATTTATTTGTTGGCAAAGAAAAAGTTTATCTGTTGCTTTTCTACATCTGCTAAACATGTGTGCGCTCACGAAACAATCAGCGCTCTGCTTGCACATTAATTGTTGCGTCGACACTCATACAGGAGCAGGATTATGAATGCTGAGCTCGTTCCACAGATCGACGTACAGAAGCGGTTCTGCCGACTGCCTGAGAAGAGGAAGCAGAACGATAGCGAGAGAGTAAGCAAGGCGAGTAAGAAAACAGGTGTATGTGTGAAACTTAGATTAAACATAGTATTACAATCTGCCTGCTTCATATTCTTTTTAATATCTGATGACTAAAAGCAGGGGTGTCAAACATAAGGCCCAGGGTCCAAAATCGGCCCTGCAAAGACTCTAATCTGGCCCACTGGATGACTTTGGAAGAAATGAAGGAGGATATCAATTTTGGACTTTTAACTGTGTTTTCATATGTTTCACAGTTTTTCCTGCTGATAAAGATCTCTGCCCACAGCCATTCATAATGTAACAATTAAATAACAGAAAAATTCAATTTTTTTCATGATCTGCTATTGAATT
>VUQG01003443.1:85687-102639 GCA_015106755.1 Etia nguti
CCCCCCCCCCCAGCAGCCACCTAGCCAACAAGGCGCCTACTATGGAATCGCTGTGGATAGCAACCTAGCAGCCTTAAAATTAACTTTTAAAATATCAGTGACCGGATTGCCCACTAATATGTCGATTGTGGATGGGGCCATTTTTTCCACATGGATTAAACAATAAATATTGTGAAATGACTTGCCATATATCCTCGTGTGGCCACTAATGTACCTGTGAATGAACACTGGAATAGAAGCTTGTAATGTAGTGCAATAGTGTTGTATAGATCACAGTAAAAGCCAGTATTGTTTTTTTCCTAGCTAGCTGTGCCTATAAGTGCAGAATACCACAGCACAGCATATGATACTGCTATTCAGTTTTAAACAAAATGCACTACATGCCAAGCTTACCATACTATAATATACAATAGAATTACAGTATAAAGGACTAACAGTCAGTAAACGAATAAGGCCTCAGCTCTTGAACTTGGGAGTGAAGCAGAAATCGTTTTGCTTTGCAGCACTCTGCTTTCTCTCAGAGCTCCCTGCTGCCACTCGTCTCATATCTCTACTGGAGATAGACTACACAAACAAAGTCTGCACCTTGCGCACACCATGGCACACTACACATGCATATAGAAGAAAAAGCTTCTCTCTAAAGGATGCCTAATTGGTTTTTATTGACTTTAGCAGCAGCAACAGATATTGTGTGATAGTGTAATGACAAAAGATTAGCTCCTCATGCGAGGCTGGGTAATAACAGCTGAGGTGGAGAGCAGTTTCACAGAAAGCCATCACACCAGATAAGCGCTGTAAGCAATGTGATTATGTGGATAGTAGCGTAATCTGAGCCCTATTAATATGTTTAATTGTAACGATTTGCAACAGCCCTATGATTGCTTGCCAATCTGAAGTGCTAAGCTAGAATCTCTACAGGCAGCCAGCAATTCTAATGCTTATATACATATATATTTATATATATATACATATATATAAATATATATGTATATATATATATATAGGCATGCTAAAAAACCATACATTCTAAAGGAATTTCAAATTCAATCAGGTTGAGGCAGAGGGGTGCTAAATGCCTCCTGGAATATGGAAAGCATCTCTATCTCTGGCTTCTCTCTGCCAAATAGTACTCTCTGTAGGTTCTGTTAGAAAAATTCCCATCTTCTCGCCTCATCTCCCTTTCAACTTCTCTTTTCACGCTCTTTGTTATCACTTCTTGTTTTTCCTCGGCGCAGCTCTTCCATTTCTCATTTATCCATTTAATATTAACAACCTTGTTACTCTCTTGTTCCCCAGTCTCCCAGTGCACTTCAACGCCCCCACATCCCCCATCTATTCCTTCTCCCTGCCATCAGATATGGGCTCACAGTGAAGAAAAGCCCGACCTGACTTCAAACGCCTCCCTGTCTATTCGTCTCCACCCTGTCTCAACTGGGAGGGAGGCACAGCCGTAGAAATCAACTCAAGCCCCCCCCCTTCCGCTCCTCTTCTACCCACCCCACAACCGCTTGTGTCTGGTTCTTACTTTCTCCTCCTATCGATCCCCCCTCTTCCTCCCTCGCTACCTCTGTGTTCCTGTTTGCATCCTTTTACCTCCTCATTTTCTTTCCCTTTGTCACCATCTCTTGCCCAATGCGGTAAAATGTTTAAATATTGCCTGTAGTGGTGGATCTTTTTGTTCCTGTGTGTGTGAAAGACAAACTACTTATATCACTGCTCCTTTTTAAAATTTCTCTGACTAAATTGTGTTTTGCTCTGATTTGTTTAGATCTCTGCATGACAATTTGAATTAAGCCTACCATCAAGGTGACGTGGCGTGAATATAAATCACAGTTTCAGTGAATGTGCAGGTGAAAAAAAATCACTCTTTATTGGAGAAAAGATTATTGGAAGCTAATGAAAAGGAGGACAATTAGGGTGTGTTTAGAAAGCACCCGTGAGCACCATTAAGGAGATGTGTTTTTGTTTTGTTCTCACTTGTCTTTGTCTTACCGAGGCATCAGCCTGGCAGCCTTTGTATACGTTTGCATGTTTTAGGGTCTCCGATGAAGTGCAAAGACTTGCAATGATGCAATCAGAAGAAACCATTCACAAGGGGACCAGAAGCGCTGCCCCGCCAACTATCCCTGGCATCTCCAAATGCAGAATCTAGATGTCTTTGCACCACTGAAACTTGATGCAAACTGCCTGCGAGTTCATGCCTGGACTGCCTAGACACACACGTATACAAATATAGCGTGTGTGTATTAAGCCTTTTTCCGTGTCATCATAGGGTGGTATGAGGACAGCTGAGAAACATTTTTTTAACAACTAAAAACCCTGAAAAACCTAAACTCTTTGCATGGACTAAATCTACAATTATCTTCTTTTCCAAATTCAATCCTTGATGTTGTAATCCTTTGATGGCAACGCCACAATATTCCCATGGATTATTTCTCTTATTTGTGGGTATGTGAGTCCGTATGTGCGTGCTTAGGAGATTGTAAGGCATAACTCTGCATGAGTGCAGCTTTTTATAAAATGGAGGTGCGCAGTTGTTGTTTCCAAATTGTAGCCCATGATGCAAGTCCAGATTTACATTACCATTTTACTATACACCTGTATAAAAAGGTCTGAATGATTGGCTAATTTAGTTTAAGTATTTTTATGCACTCAGTTACCCCCCCAATTTTCTTTTTTCAAAGGGAATCCCAGTGGAATTACAACATCAAAGACCATCAAAGATCCTGACTGACTGCAAGGTTAATAAGGAGAAAAGTGATTACTTTCTTGTTTTCACTTTCATTGTCTTCCATCTGGCCTAAAGGCTGCAAAGCCTGCAACACCGCTTGTCGATATGTGTTTGATATGGTGACAGAGGTAAGGCATATGCTAGTAGAGTGGCAACGCTCACTTAGCCCTCGGATGTCATGCTAGGTACAAATGCTGCAAATGGACTGTCAAACATGCATTCTTCTTTGGGCTGTTTTTCACAGATATTAATACAGATGTGTCCTGACAATTTTTTTTCCTTCCCTTTGGTTTGTCTCATGTACATTTATATTTTAAAAAATGTACAATTACCTTTTGTGTGATCTTCCTTTTTCAGACAAGTGGCTCAGTGTTTCCAACATGGCTGATTTTCAAGTCAGAGAAAGAGACACAGAAGGTGGTAAGGGCCTGTTAAAGTACAGGCAAAGCAGTGTTACGTGGGTCAGAAACCAAAGTCCATGGATATAATAGAAAAAAACAAAAAACTAAATTCAAAGTCATCAAACAAAAGCAAATAAATGTGAGGAAGACAAAAGAAATGTTCTTACAATAACCAGAGGGAAACTAAGGTGTGTAATAAATACACATAGATAGTAAAGATATCTACACACAGCAGATAGGAAACACCAGGGGAGAAAAACCCACCTGAACATGAAAAAGACAGGAAGCAAAACTAAAGAAGGGACATGTGACTATCTAAATAAATCAGGAAGCAATTAAACAGCAAAACACAGAGTCAAAGACAACATAAAATATACAATGGAACACAAGAGAGGCTAAATTTAAACTGAAGCAGACAAAAAAATACATACAAACCAAAATTTAAAATGTTGACAGAAACCAGAGTACAAAAATAACCAGAACTAAAGTCTAAAGACCCCAAATATTAAACCAAATTCTACAAAGCTCAAAATGCTGGATCAAAGACCCAGGATGATGACAGAAGGAAAGGGCTGAACTTCTTCTGCTAAGATACGTCTTAGTAAGCAGAATAGAGCAGTTACACACATTTCAAATTTTCATTGACCAAAATTTCCTGTGTGTCAGAGACTGACTTTACTGCTAGTCATAGTCTGCCCTAGTTTGTTGTGGTTTGGAGTCTGTCCCTCCTCTGAGTCCAGGTTGTGGGATGGGCAGGCGTTTCCTTCACCCTGCCGGGTGGAGTCTTCCCACTCTGTGGCCAGGTCCTCCTGTTTCTCATCAGCTTCAGTCAACCACCGGTGCTTAAGGACCAGTTCGAGTAATCGCTCTTTGCCAGGTAGTTTACCCCTGTTGAGTGCTAAATCGGTTCACTATTGTCGCTTCTATGTAGCTTATTTTCCTCTGCCCCAATATTTCAGTTTCCCTGTTTGTGGTATAAACCTCCCTGACTAAAGAGCAGATTACTTACCTTCTCAGCCTACCTCCCTCTGTAGAACTGGTGCTCTTGTCCTGCAAACTCCTACCAGAAGTGAGGAGTGATTTCCAGGGGAACAGGCAAGCAGCCTGTTTCCCTGGAAATCACTCTTCCACAAAACCAAAGAACAACAAAAACAGACCAACAGCTCCCCCTAAAACAAGGATTCGCTCACTCTCCCATTAAGTGAAAGACTTTCAACACTCCCGGCCTTCTTCCCTGTGGACCAAACAGTCAGCCCCAATTCCCTTGTAGTACTTGTTGTTAGGAATAAAGACTCTTTTGACTGCTGTGGCTATTGTGTCTGCATTTGAGTCCACCATTTTGCTTCAGCCCGAGTTGCCCGTAACAGTAGTAGTACCAATATCACGGTTAAAGATTTCTATAATTTATAAAATATAAACCATAATTCTATAACAATTTTAAGCCTCTGCATCATTTTTAATTGTTCAAAACTTGCTCGCTATATTATTATTGCTAGCTATAAAATTCTCCTGCAGACAGGTTATTTAAAGAGTTGGGACTGCTCTGGTAGGTCTGATTAGTACAGCTATGAGCTGCTATCCTCCAGCAGAGAAGAGGAAATCTGATGAACTCAGGTCTTTCAAGATGCACACCACATACAGTATATATTCTTTTTCTTTTTTTTCTCATCCTGGCGTTCTTCAGTGAAACTGGTCAAAAGTCTTTGCAACATTTTTCAGACACGCAGCAGTTTGTTGGAGCCACACTGTCACTTCACTATCTACTAACTCTGGATAAAATTATTGGCCTCTTTGGCTTTGTGAACCTTTACTGTGTGCTGCTGAGAAGGTCATGCACAGTTGGTGTTAAAAATGCTTTTCTCTGGAAACAACTGCAGCAGACAGGGTTGATTGGAGCAGTGTGAGTGAACCCAAACATACAAGCCGAGTGAAAACTAAACAAACTCTACAGCACCGTGACAAGCTACAGTAGTAGTTCTTGGTGACTGTATACACATAGTTATTCAGTCTTTTGTAAACAATGGGCTAACCTTGGTAATTATAGAAAAACGATAGCAGTTGTCAAAGTGTCAAAGATAAATGTACAAGGTCTACAATATATATTCAGTTTACGTAAAAGATGCCAAATCACGACAGTCACCTCAAAACAGATGCTTTATATTGCAAAGATCCTAAAATAATACAGAGAAAAAACCCAACAATCAGACGACCTACTATGTGCAACCACTTGGCGACAGTGGGAAAGACAAACTCCCTTTTAAAAGGAAGAAACCTCTGATAGAACCAGCCGTCAGTTGGGGTTGAGGGGAGGGAGACTAGAGAAATAATGATGTAATTAAATCATTATTACTATTGTAGATGGAGGATTTGCATTTTTTATAACTTGTTTGCCATCAAAATTCAATCAAGTTGTGAATCTTACTGTGCAAAGTAACATTTTTTTCTCCTCCTCAGCAGTTTAGTAGAATTATAAAGTACCATCAAAGAGAATAACTAAAATAAAGCTTACAGGAAATGATCTTTTCCCCATGATTAAGCACAGCATTTGAATAAAAGCCCCTTGGTTTCGTGTCTGAATGAGGATGATGGGCACTTTTGTGCAAGAAATCACAAAAGTAAACTTAAATTTCCAAATCACTTTTGGCTGTCTCAGCTGCACGTGGTCCCATTAGCAGATGGGCACGTACAAGATTACTATCCTGCATGTTTTACTAACATCAGTGGCTCTCCTCTCAGTCACGGTCTTCGGCATGTCTGATGGAAGCCGTGAGGAACATTAACACAAGGAAGATCCAACATCTGAATGACAGAATGCTGTCAGGCCCACAGACTGATGAAATCGGCAATGTTACGCATCTAATGCCACAGCAGGGCTTAAATGTATGAATCTATGCAGCTGCATTTGCTCTTCCACACTTTGTGGTGCTTAGATATCCAAGCCAACAGAAAGTTTTTTGTCTTTTTTCAGATTTACTTTAACCTCATCTGTTTTGTTTGCACCGATGAATGCGATACCAGGTTTCTTTTCCTTTCATGTAAAATTAAAACCATGCATGATTGCAGATAGATGGATTCATTCTCATTTGGTAGCTATTGTTCTGTATTTAGTCTCTATGGAAACAAACACCATAATATGTGAACTGTTATTCACTTTTTTAATTTTTTTGTCCTTTTCAGTCAAGGTGAGAACACAGTGTCACCATGAAGTGTCTAAGCAGAGAACAGAAAAGGGACCATGCACTCATCATGCATGCATTAGATCTACCACACCCACATGATTCTTTTGTCAGGGCTATGAGAGGTCCCACAGCAGTGATTGCCATTTTTAATAGGCAGCATAATAAGAAGTTGTCTATTTATTATGAGAACTGATGGAGAGTTTGAGACCTAAAATGAACACAGATATGCACTTATATGTTCTGTCGATCTGCAAGACTAACTACAGACTGTGGGCACCGCTAGCTGTTTCTGATACAGAAATGTAAGTAAAGAGGACCTAAGGAGTCACATACCTTTATACAACATGCAGGAGCTGCAGAAGGAGAGCTCATCAGCATTGAAATAGCTCACTGATGTGCTTTCTTTTGTGGAGCCTCACATTTTTTTTTTCAAATTTTAGATTCAATCTTTTTGTTTTCACTTAGCCTTTTGGATTTTAGGCTGCGTGACAAACAACAAAATTGCCTTTCCTAATAGCAGAGACGGGAGCACCGCAATCACACCCATGCTAATACAGTATTCGCTTGTGCACCGTGGGTGTTAAAGTCACTCCGACAACAGAGGAACTCCATCAATCTCCAATGAATAGCCAATGAGAGTTTTTCAAACAACAGGCCCCTGTATCCCACTGGAAACAGATTGATCTCTTTGAATGCATTGCACATGTTTGCACTCATCCCTAAGGCCCTCATTGTCTTCTATTTGTTTAACATGATAGAATATGCTAATCATGCAGGCGGTGCTGAGATAAAACATGCCAATTGAACTCACAGAATGCAACTGTAACCCTTTTAGCTGACTATTCCCTCGTTAGCAAAAATAGCGACGCAAGCAAATTAAATAAAACAGCAACCTATATATTAAAAGTCGGGGTTCTCATTGTGGCGAGAAGCTGCTTCTCATTTCGAGCAGATACGAGCGTGTATATTTTTCAAACCGAGGCGGGGAATTAACCATTACCGCTAGGGCATGTTTTCATGTTTGTGATTGTGAGTGGCAATTCTGTTTGAAATTGGCGTGTTTTCTTCGTTTCACTGAGACAAATGCAGCAGAAGCGGCAAAGGCCCGCGGCCCCATGGATCAGCGGGGTGCCCCCGCGATGCTCGTGGCTATTTTGACACAGGTTTATTACACGGGCATAGACACATGCGTGCACGCTGCTTCTCAGCTCTCTAAATGAGAGCGCACACATGAAAACACAAGCACAACCGCTCCACCCACCCCCACATGCTGCACGCTGTCTCAGGCTTTCATGTCCCCTTCCCAAACTTTTGATTGGTCCCAACAAGCAAGCATGGGGTGCTTGTTTACTTCCCGGCGTCAAGTAAATATTTTACACAGAGTGCCTTTATCTCGGAAAACCGAGCAACGCATGGGAACCGTCTCGTCACTCAAGATGGTAAACAACGTGCACGTTTGCAGCAACGAGAAGGAAGTCTGACAGACCTGACATGGCTCACTTAAGCGGCTTTAACCACATGTGCCATCGAGATATATATACAATACACTTACATCCAAAGGCACACGCTCAAACATGCTTACGATCAAAGCCTTCAGTTTTACACAGCAAGAAAGAAATGTCTCCACTCCAGGGAATTACAGAATAATTGTAGGTCTGTCTTCTATTCATAGGTTAAACTTATATAAATCACACAGAAAATGGTGTGAAACAGTCCCTGGTTATGTTTTTCCATGGTAGAGCAAACTGCCATATGAAAAGATGAATTATTTCTGATGAAATAAGCACACAGTTTGAAGCTCAGGCTTCAAACTGCTTTTGTAGAGGTCAGGACTGGCAAACTGACTTCAGGTTGGAGTGTAAATCAGTCTTTGCAGGGACTATTCAACCTTCAGACAAATGCATATATTAAAATCGAACAGGAGAGGATGTGGAACGGAATCGTTGGCAAACAAGCCGCGAACCCCCCGCCACGTAACGGCCTTTTAATCAGGGGCCTCGCGTCTGCTCGTGAGCCAGTGAAGGACTCTGTGTCATCCGCCTCCAAATGACGCAGCTTTTATTCCACCTCTGGGATGGGACGGCAGACTTGCCGAGGATTTTTACTTGACACTGAAATAAGAGCTGGCCTGATGAAGAAGCCGCAATGCCTGTCTTGGGAAAGATAGGAAAAGACGAAGAATTAGAGTGAAAATGAGAGCGGAAGCTAGGAGGTAGAGAGAGAGAGAGGACTGAAAAAATATGGAAGGAAGATGAAAAAAAAAATTGCGGTTGAGACAGAAAACAGGACGGCATGTTTGACAGTGGCATCATGTTCCATGGAGCTGCAGTTTCACATTCAGACCAGCATGAAGTCAGACCATGTGAGCTGGGTAAAAAGGGTTCAGATTCCCCTAAGGCAAGCAGAAATGGGAATAAAAATGTGAGTGCGTGGCAAAAGAAAGTGGAATTAAAGGAGTATGTGTGCGAAGTTACACTCTCAGAAACAGGGATAATGAAAAAGTCAATTTCTGTCAGATACAATCTACAGTAAAACACCCCATAGGGCTGATTATTGAACTGTCTGTACATTTTTGAGAGCCAAAAAAGTACATATATGTTCCCAAGCAATTTAAGGTAGATATTTTGCACCATTTCCTGTAGCTTTTAAATGAGTTTGGGTAATGTATTATTTTCTCTTGTAGAGAAGGGTTGCAGAAGAAAATGGATGGATTTTAAGTGTATATTCAGCTTTTTATTTAAACTACGATTTCATACATTTTGTATGTATCAGCACAGTGGTGCAGAGATTAGCCTGGTATCTATGACTGGTATCTACAAGCACAAACCATAAAAGTACTTCAGGTGAATGGTACCAAGGCCATAACTTTGAGGACGTGGCCCCAAATACAAGCTGTTGTACAATAAGGTCCCTTATTTTCTTCTGTCCAGATTCCATTAAAAATAACATTTTCTTTGTACTTATTAACAAAGTTACATTGTATAAACGAGTGTCTCACATATATGCTGACAAAGTCAAATGATAAGCTCTAAAAGGAATACAAGACAGAGCTATTACAGCCCTGGTAGCCACACTGAAACAGATCACACGGCATAATAATCTCAAATTCACTACATAATACGTCAGAAATGAAAAATTTAATTTCTCTGCCTATCTAAAGTGAAAATATTATGCACAAGCAGCAGGGTAGTGCTCTTTGGCTATTATGGTATTATGAGGGCTTAATTTAGCATGAATAGGTTTTTGCATTATAAATAATTGAAACTGATATAAATTAACAGTCACGGTCCCACTTGGGGTGGGGGAGGTGACATGCTGCGCTGTTTGGCGGTGCATTACACACAGCTGGAAAAAAAAAAAACAGCTGTGAAAAATGATGCCCTAAGTTCAAAGCAACTTCAATCAGGATACATTTTTCTGCTTGATGAATAATTGAGCAACACCCCGAACAGCCTTGAGTCCTAACACTTTCTTGTGACGGCTTTTGCATGAATAAAACACTGTTTGGCCTGCAGAGCTGTCTTCGTTGCAGGATTACGGTGCCGTGTAGTAACGTGGAAATTGCTTTGGGTATCGCTCTCTTTCACCACAGCTACTGGTTCAGTGTTCTCTGGCCCCTGCGTATCTAATTCTGCGTACCTTTCTCTTTCTGAGTCTTAAACTGCGTCTCCATTCCCTTTGCCATTTCGCCCTCATTAACGTCTTATTATACCCACTTTGAGAGGATGCCGTTTAGAGTGGTGCTGGTGTGAAAGAACTGTAATAGATGAGTTGCCTCCTGGTGAGCAAGTTAAAAAAGGAAAGAGACACTCAAATAATAATTTAAATAAATTCCATTTGGTTGAATTAAGCACCGATACGTTCCCAAATCATCACATGTGGAGGTGAGGAAAGGTAAAAAGCGTTAACCGCTTTCTAAAATTTCTGAGATAATTAAAATTGTTAAAACAGTGTTCAGTCCACATGTGCACATGTGCGAAGAATTTGTCCTCCTAAAAATATCTTTTCACTAAATTAGACTGTTGCTCTATAATTGGTACAGCTTGACTGATGCTCCTTATCTGTTTTCTTCTTCTCCTTCTTCTTTTTACAATACTCCCTATCACTGGTTTATTTGCCAATTAAAGGTAAAAGTAGAAGAAACAGCACATTGTTGAGCAGAGAAAGGAAAAGCCTTAAGGAATAATTAAATAAATAATAACAATTCAATAAAATAAACCCTTGTTCAACTGTTCAAACATTCAAACAGGATTTTTTTTTTTTGGTTTTAGTATTTTTTTAGGAAATAACAATATGTAAAAATAAAGGCACTGATTGTTAAAAATGACAGTCACCACCATCAGCACTAACCTTCAGGAAGAAACATTTATTGTTGCAAAGCAAAGACTTAATAAAAGCAACATTAAAACAACACAGGAATAGTGTTCAATCTCTGAAAACAGTTTTTGGAGAGTAAATATATTAATGATGATTATTCACATGATGCTAAAGTTTCTTCTAGATTGGTAAGCTGGCAATGCTAAGGTTTGCTATGTAGCAATAGCTGACAAAAGGAGCTAATAGCCTTATGTTGCTAATGTTTTGATATGTTTGCTAAATTCTAACCACTGTATGCGATTATGTATAGTGGTCCCGTGAGGTTAAGCATACTAAAACTACAGAAGTCAGTAACAAATACAAAATAATACAAAAAAGCTGCAAAAATATACAAAACACAATGAAAGTTGAATAAAACACAACAGGAAAAGAAAACAATGCCACAAAAACGCGGGAAAAAAAGTGTTTTTGGGGAGACAATTATATGCAAGGCAAGGAAAGCTAATGGTAAATAGCTGATAGCAAACATGCGTTTCCAATATTTTATCACGCATGTGATTAAAAAATACACCACCTTGCATCTTTTTCTGCCTTATCATTGAATCCTCAGTTTCTTTTAAGCGTGTTTCAGTGCAATACCCTTCAGGCTTTAATTTCTGTCACTTCTCCAGCTGTACCGTCATGATATTGTCTCCCAAAAAACACTTCTATCGTCTTTTTCAAATTTTGGTGCATTTTTCTATTTGCTGGTGTTTTCTCTTTTTCAGTGTATTTAAACTTTCAGTTTTGGTGTTTTAGCATCTGCTAAAACACAACGTTTTAGTCAGTTTTAGTCAGTTTTAGTCAGTTTTCGTAGAGGGTGATTTGCATCTATAAAAATTTGTCTGCTGTTCTACTAGCACAGGGAACTATTTTCTTGACTTTTGAAAGGCATAGAAAATACTCACTTCACATAAAAAGCCAGTGAAGGTTGCCACCTACAGATGAATCCCACAGCCCTCACCCGTAGCCTCCACACCTTGAAAGAGCTTTCTGTATTCTCGTGGAAGACAGCAGGGTTGTACGTGAAGCACCATGAACTCTCCCCTCCCCCAAGTTTTTTATTGAACTTGTCATTATTTATGCATTACATGGGAACAATCCCACTGAATCATTTTAATCAGTGAAGTTTAAACATCCACTGACATAGAAATGAATTTTCACATTAAAAAATCAAAAACAAATCCACAGACAAGCTGCTGAGCTGCTCAAACATTCAAATACATTTTATATTATGGCGTGTTGATTGGTTTAGTACATTTCCTTCCCAGTCACTTATCATTTCTGCGCTGTTGTCAGTCTGTAAGGGTCAAGCGTTATTAACAGCAACTAAATGAAGTACCTCAGTGAAGCTGCCATTTGTTGACAGCTGACATTCTATTACTCTTCAAAACAAGGTGTATTCATCAGTGATAAGCCCTCAGCAGAACTTCAGAATTGCTGTTATTTGCGGGTTACATTCTGAAATACCTAAAGTTATAAGTCGTCCCGTCCCTGCTGGTCATAATGTAAACATTTCAAGCTCCTTGTACGGTGCAGTGGCAGCTATAAGTGAAAGAAGTGCCTGAGCTGTGATCCTTAGGGCTTTGAGTAAAAGCTCATTAATGGCAACAATGTCATCACGGACAGGGGGTGTCAGGAAATGTGTTGCGCAAGGGGAAGGGGATTTGCTTACAGTCCGACATGGAGAGTAATGGTCCATCAGAATGCTGAGAGGAAACTCCTAATGGTCCGCACTTCAATATTTAATGCCTTATTTCTGGCTATTTCTGTTTTCTGCTGAGGGCAGGTATGAATAGAGGCTCCATATTTCATCACAATAACAGTTATTATATTGTTGAGCGGAACAGTAGCTCAATACGAGTGTGTTTAGGGGAAGAGCTGTTGTGATTTACAGCTCCTTGCAGTGGGTGCACGGCAGTTTGTGTTTATGTCTGCCCTCCAAACTCTGATTGGATATACTATAATGAGAGCCAGTTATTAGTGTTCATAATTAGTAGTCTAGTCCAGGGTTGTAGTCTCATCACAGCAAACAACAGAACTATTGAAGATAAGACTGTGTCTAGAAAAGACAGTGTGAGCTGTGGCCTGTATCCTGCCGATTTGGAGTTTACTTGATCAGGAAGGTAAAATGAAGAAAAGAAGACAAAGAGAGAATTTCTGCATTGCATACTGACATGAAAGCACACTCTGCCAAAAGGAACCTAACATCACTAAGAAATTTTAGTTAGGTTTTCAAGTTTAGAGCACAGAAACTGCCCCGCTTAGGGCAACTAGTGACCTCTTTTTAGCAGCCAAAGAGGGGGCCCGCACTTCTTTAAGAACCAAGTGCAGAATTGGCATCAGGGACACTGAGCATTAACGATTATCTTTTTACCTTTTATCAAGAGTATGCCAGGCCACTACAGGCAGATACTTCTGCAATTCCCACAATTTGTGGCGTACCCCAAGACCCAGTTTTAGGTCCTGTTTTAATTTCTTTATACTTCTTCTTCAGTGGTGTCCAACTCCAGGCCTCAAGGGCCGGTGTCCTGCAGGTTTTAGATGTGTCCTTGATCCAACACAGCTGATTTAAATGGCTAAATCACCTCCTCAACATGTCTTGAAGTTCTCCAGAGGCCTGGTAATGAACTAATCATTTGTGTTGACCCAGGGTGATATCTAAAACCTGCAGGACACCGGGCCTTGAGGCCTGGAGTTGGACACCCCTGTTCTACTTGGTGAAATCACCCATAATCTGTAGATATCCCTTCAGGCAAGAGGCTCATCCTAAATGGCCTTGACGCTGTAGAAACTGTATTAGCGATGTCAGCTGTCTGCTGGCACCGTAATGTGTTCAAATTCCAAAATAAATGAAAAAATCCTTTTGTGCAGTCCCTCAGACATCATCAGTCTCATGACAAGCCTTGTATGCTATTTATTTACAATTGCTATTTGATTTTAAAAAGCAGAAAATAAAGGTTATGAAAACCTTTTTCATTTAATTAAGCGCTGTCTCCAGGCCTGTCTAGTAACTCTACTTTCTAAGTCCCTCTCTTGCTTCAAACTACAGAGAAAGCAGCAGCTCAGCAGCTACTTGCTGGGGCCCCTTTGGCTGCTTCAAAGTCAAGGTGACTGTGTTTTTGCCATCAGGGCCACTCTGCTTTTCTGTGAAGAGCTTAAACCTGCAGAATAAGTGACTTCTTTGAAATTCCTCCTTAAAGCATTTGTAGGAACTAAATTGTTATTATTCATTTGTATTGTTTTTATTCTTATTTGTTAAAAATTGTCGTAATGTTTAGTGTATTTTGCCCCTACTGTTTTGACTTTAATTAAGCTTTCCTTTTTTTCCCACCCAACTCTTTGGCTTTCTGTTATACTACCTTCTGGGTATCCTGCTTTTTCTGTCTGTAAGCACTTTGTAAACGCTATTTTTAAAGGTGCTATACTAATAAAGTAATTATTATTGTTTTTACTCCTGCCTCCCCCACAGGCTACCCATACGTTTGTCAGCATTTTCCAGTTCTCAAGGCTTTGCCCACATCATCCAGTGGGACTGGGAATAAAAAAGTATCCACCCAAACAATTTCCAGTCATACAATAATAAATGAGTAAGTCTGATTTTTGTGAAAGAGCTTGACAAAGACCTGCAGCCGAGCTCAGACTTCTTCACTTGTTCACTTCAACTGTCGTCTTGTTGCTTCATCTTGAAACAAAGGGAGCAATTTGCTTCATATCGTTACGTGCCGCATGAGACAATAGTGGAAAGAATTGAAATTATTTCACCCCACAGCCAGGATTTTAACACTGAAAACAGGATTAAATGTCTTATTCGAAGACGTGTGCTGAGTGTGAGGGAGGGTGGAAGGGAGAACAGTAAGCGATGACGGGGGAAGGATATCCTGCCAACACAGGGTAACTTTTGACCTGGGATATCCTACTATAGATAACAGTCTACGCTTACCATCGCCAAGGCCGTGGCACTTCCCTCACTGCTCTGCTGTGCTGAGGCCTCCTTTTGAGACTGACTGGTACTTCTTTGTCACAAAGTGTCACTGTATTAAAGTGCAGGCAGGGCTTTTGCTGTGAGGTTTACACTGTCCTCTCAGTTCATATTTCATTCTGTTCAGGCAGAGGGTCATCCTGCATTGACAGGGACTTGTCTTCACAGGTGGACATGTTCAGAGGAGCTAAAACACTAGGGTCGTAACCATTAACAGCCTGAAATGACAAAAAAGTAACTGCCTAATTTTGCCTCCCCTGTCTCTTTAAATCATGCATCAGTTTATCTACCAAAAAAGTAAAGACCTACTTGAATTGACATTAACATGATATAAACAAGCTGTCTGCTAAAATTGAGTTAAAATAATGTACATTAGATAAGCATGTTTCATGCAGTTGTTTGTGAGGATAAGACAGGATTTATTAAAATGGACAAATTCCACATTATAGCTGAAGATTACTTCATATTTTATACTAATCTTACTCAGGTTCTCAATATGAAAGATTTGTATGTTTGCAAGAAGGACCTTTGACATGGTAAAGTGGGATTATCCTTCTCCATTCTGTCAAGGTTTGAGTTTGGCCCACATTTATTTTGTGGATCAAACTTCTTAATGCATCTCTGATGGCCTCAGTTCAGACAAAGAAGCTTAGATCGAACTGCTTTAATCTCACATGATGTACTACATGGGGTGTTCTGATCTCTCTCCTGCTTTTCACATTAGCAGCTGAACCACTTGCAAAATGTGTATGGACACTAACTTCAGGGGGGTATAAAGAGGACGAGCGGAGCAGGAAGTCTGGTTGTATGCAGATGATTTGTTGTTATATACTGTATTTCCAACAGTTACCATAATAACTTCTATTTTAAATCAATTTAATTTAAAATCAATTTTAAATCAAATATCAGTACATAAGCTAAACAGAAGTAAAAGTTCCCAATTAATGTTCTAGTTCTAGTATCTTTTAGAGCTTTTTCCTTTACATTTTCAGCAGATTTTAAATGGGACCCTATAAAGCTTTTCCAGACCTTTACAAGGTGAAATAAAATTACTATAGCATAATTTTTCTAATCTTACCAAGTATTTTGCATAAACCTACTTAGATCCCTAGACTATGGTTCTAAGAATTATGAATATCTAATAGTGTTAAAAACAGCATGAAACATGATACGATATCTATCTGCTAACATGAGATTAAGCTTACTGAGTTCAAACGATAGCACTGTACTGACACAGTTAAATGCAACGAAGAATACAGTCAAACACAAAAGCTGACATTTGACAACAGACCACTGTTCCAAACTTCCTGATGAGATCCAAGATGGTCCCTTAGACATAGTGAGTAAATAAGAAAAAGAGAAATAGTAAGGAACAGAGTTATAAGGCAATCTGTATTGGCATATTGAATATGTTATTGACAGATTGCAGTACTGCCAGTATTAAAAAGATACCAACTCCAGCTTCTACTGCTATTATCAAAACAACAACAACATCAACAAAAAAACATTCATTTTTAATTTCCTCTTCGATTCTGTGTTGCATTTGTTATGCTTTCTTTGTATAGACTGTAGAGTGTAGGGTATAGCAAACACCCCTTCCCATTCCTAGTTTGTGTTGCAGGAATTGCTAAAATCCAGCGCACTCTATCATCAGTAAATTATCTTAAAGATAAGCTATCAACCTCTGGGTATGTGGCAAATTTTTTTTACTTTTTTTACTTTTTACCTTTTTTTATGCTTTAACTGTGTCTCTATCAACTGTGGCTTCTCCCCCTCACCTGTCAGTGGATTTGTCCGTTTTACTTTGTGTTTGTGTCTAGGGTTTTTGTATTTTGGTGTTTGAAGTTTTGAATTCTTTGTTTCCAGTAGGCATTTTTTGTTTGAGTCTGTGTGCTTTGTTTTTTGTTTATTTTTTTTTTTTTTTTTTTTTTTTTTTTTTTTTTTTTGAGTTTATACTTCCTCCCCTGGTTCATTATTTTGATTGTCTTGATTATCTGCACGTGTCTTGCTTGGCTCAACTGTCCCCATATCCCTAATCCCTAGTCCCTAATAGAAGTCTCTACTTTTAAGATTAGGCATAAAACTTTCCTTTTTGCTAAAGCATAGAGTTAGGGCTGGATCAGGTGACCCTGAATCCTCCCTTAGTTATGCTGCAATAGGTGTAGGCTGCTGGGGGATTCCCATGATGCATTGAGTTTTTGATTTCCAGTCACCTTTCTCACTCACTATGTGTTAATAGACCTCTCTGCACTGAATCACACTTGTTATTACTCTCTGGCTCTCTTCCACAGCATGTCTTTATC
>VUQG01003445.1:0-16139 GCA_015106755.1 Etia nguti
GCTGTAGTCTTGTGTGTTTTTTAGTTTGATGTTGTTCAATCCGAACAATTAACATGCAAACTAAGTGCAGCAACTTCATGCATGCAGACACGTAGACGTGGTGAAGACGACCTGCTGAAGTTCAAACTGAGCATCAGAACGAAAAATAAAATTATGATTTAAGCGACTTTGAACGTGTCATTGTTGTTGGTGCCAGATAGGCTGGTCTGAGTCCTTCAGAAAGTGTTGATGTGTCAGAAAAGAAACAAATATCCAGCGGGAGGCAGTTCTCTGGGTGCAAATGTCTTGTTGATGTCAGAGAAGAAAGGATTGACTTCTTCAAGCTGCTAGAAAGGCAGCAGTTCAATCAGGGTATACAGAAGGATATGTGATTGCAAAACACACCAAGCTTTGAAGCTAACAGGCTACAGCAGCAGGAGACCACACTGGGTGCTACTCCTGTCAGCTAAGAACAGGAAACTGAGGCTCATAAGGGCTCACCAGACGTTTGGATGGTAGGATGAGAATTTGTCATGAACGACATGAAAGCACGGATCAAACTGGCTTTCTGTCAGTACAGTGGTTCAGGCTGGTGATGGCTGTAATGGTGTGAGCTCAAATGCTCAAATCCTCTCAAACTAGTTTCTATTGTTATATTATTGACAGGAAATTATTAATATTATTGGAGAAAACCTAAACAACTAACAGCTCACCAGTATGTACGGTTTTTGGTGAAGCCCTTAATCGGCAGTTGCGCACGTAGCACTTGATTACTTGTTGCTTTTATTTGCACCGTGTTAAGCTCTTTGGATCCTGACTAGAACATTCACACTGAAACAGTTTTTTCTAGCATTTTTTCTCTTTAATTATTAATCCATAAAAATATAATGAAGAGAGCTTTGAGAATATTAAGCCCATTCCAGCGCTCGGTGCACAGGCATACAAAGGTTTTGTTGAGTTGTTTATATCTCCTAAAAGGTCAGCTCTGTGAAGATGGCGGTTAAAGATTGTCAAAGCTGACCTGTACAAAACAAGTGTGTTAACAAGGTAATTTGTCTGTGACCAATAAGACCAGACTTAGTAACCTGGTTAAAGTGGCTGGTCAGATTTCAGGGAGGTCTCAGGTCCAGCTTGTAGACTTTATGACAGGCAGGTGCTGAGGAAGGCGACCTCGGTCATGTTATGTTCAGACCATCGTCTCTTTAATGATTTTCAGCTGCTTCCCTCAGGTCGTCGGTATAAAGTGCCTGCAGCGAAGACCAAGACACATAGTGTCTTTTATAGCTGCTGCTATTATCATGATTAATAACACTAAACCATAAGCTTCGTTGCTGCTACTACACATTGCACTTTGTTGATGATCAGATTTGGGCTGTTCTCTCTGGGCTGGTTTTTGTGTCGTTTCATGTGTCCACATACTGCAAACCAATGTCCCACTGGGGACAATAAAGTTACCATTGAACTCTGGTGACTGCTTTGGAGCTTAAGCTCACAGCAGCTACATAAAAGTCACTGATTGTGCCGATAGTGAAAATGGGATTCCTTTTTGAGTAAAATTCCGTATCGCAAAGACCTACACTCACATATAATGACACACTATTGATAAACCATTGATTTTGGGTTTTTTTGAAGAACAGGACCTTAAATAGAGCCTTGCCTTTGCTCCTGTTAGTTCTTCTTAGATCTTCTTTGATTTTCCAGGTTATCAAACAGCAGCAGATACATTAGGATACTTAAAGTTTCTTTAAAAATGTTTTTCATTTTGATTCCAGAGTCTAGGCCTCAAAATCAGTTGGATATACCATCAACTTTTAAGTGTTTAAAGCAATGAATTGATATAAATGCAGGTAATTAATGGCTCAGTTACACTAGAGTAGAAATAGGATGGGAACCTTTGAAGCAACGTTACTGAGACACACACACACACACACACACACACACACACACACACACAGTTTGAACTCCCTTTTAGAAGAGATTAAAATATAAAGCTTTTTTTAAATAAAAACATTTCTCACATTTAAAAAACCTTTATGTTGCAAAAAAATGATTCTCATTATTTTTTTTAAATGAATGAAAATCTTTTTTTTTATTTAAAAAACAAAACAAACAAAAAGTAATGGATGGACTTGTAAGTTCTACTTCAAGGCAAGTGAAAAGAACCAGAAAACTGCTGTGCAGCAAACAAACTGCATCACATAATTAAAGGAAATGTACAGAAACAAGAACTAGAAGCAGGATATTTCTGTATGATAAACAACACAAAACTTCATCAGCTGTTCTGTTTTTATGCTAATCAATATTCCCCAAATTTGATGTAGAACAAGGAGAAAACAACAGCAATGGCAAGGATGTGTCTCTGCTGAACATTGTGAACACGTGTGCTACAGCACTCCAGAATAAGTGACTGGCATGATGCTACTTTAGGCATGAAAGCAAAGTCTGAAAAAGTAAAAAAGTAAGTACAACTGTAATTTATTCTTCAACATCCAATATGGCGAGAGATAAGGAGGGAGGTAATAGTTTTCTCTCCACTGCGAGGATCCTGGAATTGAAAGAAAATATCAGTGAACTTAAGAGTAAGTACAGAAATATCATTTTCAGCTGTTCGTGTCCGCAGTGAGGACACGGACAGCTGCCCTTTGTGGAAGCCGACTCCTAATAAAAAAAGGATAAGACAGCAGATGTATTGAGTACAGAGATCAGTAGTTATCAAACAGTGTCAGTTTAGGGAGCCAGCATATACATGAGGTTTTTCTGCTTGAAGCCAGGACAGGTTAGCGTTTATGCTGCTGTCTTATGCTGTTTTATTTCTCGACACCTGCTCTATCAGCATTAAATGTGTTTAGTCTGTTCCCTTTGTCTCTTTCTGTGCTTCTATATCAGAATGAAACCACTTTAAATATTATTTTTATATTTATAGTATAGTTATCAATATTATTATTCAGTAAATTCCCATTTCTCATTTGTATAATTCATTTTAACATGTGCATGTTACTTATATTTAAGTTACCTCTGTATGCAGAAATTTAGATCGACCTGCCGATCCTGTGTCGATCACATCATGATGGAATCACGCTGATATCAGCCTCTGTGTTTGTTGTGAGTAGTATCAAAAAATATGTATATATTATAAGCACTTATCTCTAGAAGAAGTCATTTTGACCCATAGAAACTCATATAAAACAATAATACAACATGCATGGCTGCCAAGTAATGTGTGTTGGTGACATACATTTAGATTTGAAGGCTGCTGTGACATGGGCCAGAGGAAGGCCGATGTGACTGATAAATATTCCGGGGACTGTAATTAAATAAAAGACCAATGATTACTGCGGGGCTCAGTGGGTCGTGGATGGGATGTCGAGCTGAAGAAGACCGGGGTGTGTGAGATGCAAGGTGTGAAGAAGCGGGCAGGTTGCTGGCTGTGTGTGAGAGTGTGGAGAACTAATCCCAGCTATGAAAGAATAAAATTTGTCTCTCGTGACTGCTTTGGAAACTTTTTAGTAGGATACTAGGCTGATTTGAAAATATGAAGTTGCCTAAAGGCTGATGGTGTTTGCATGTATTAGGTAGTTTTGCTCTATTTAGATGAAGCAGCTGTCTATTCTTGTAAATTATGAAGAAGAAGACGTAGCGTAGCTTTCTAATTATAAAGTCTTCGTTGCTTCTGTTTCACTTAAGTCTCGTATCAGAAATGTAAATCTTTTGAGAAATGGTCCCCGTCAAATGGGGTCAGCCTTGATGGTAGCACTGCTGGTGTAGTCTGTTGCTCTACTGCATTGTGTTTTTCCATGCTATATATTTTATGTATATAAGTATTAACATTAAGTATGTTAATACTTGCCAACCACCAACATTAACAGTAGTTTTGCTCGTTAGCTTATAAATTCCGCTAAAGAGATTCGTTAAGTAAGCTGACAAAGTCGAGGGCTGTAGTACAGAAACTAGAAGCTGCTAGCGATTTAGCTCCACTTTAAGTGAATCAAATATCATTATAATTCCATGCCCTGCTTCTTGTTCCTGCTGGGTCAGCAGGGCTGAGCATCAGAAGCTGATTGTTCCTACGTGTTTTTAGCCGCGGGTTCAATTATGCGGCTGCAGCAGGGCCGCAGCTTGTGAATGAATAGTACCAACAGTTGACGGAGGGACGAGGGAGAGTGCAGTCATTCTGACACATCCACAGAAACATAGAGGGGAAGGCGAAAGGAAGGTCAGCCGTGGCAGACTTGCATTCTTGGCGGCCCTCACACACTGGCTCATCATTAGAGAGGTAGAGAACAGGGAGGACACAAAGGAGCAGAGGTGGAGGGTGGAGGGGCTGCAGGGATGTGGAGAAAGCTGGACAGCTTTGATTTCAAAAGGTTGGTCTTCGTGTGTGTGTGTGTGTGTGTGTGTGTGTGTTGTGGGGAACAAATGTGAATAAAATATGGGCTTGCAAATCTCTGCATTCTGTTTTCGTGTACATGCTACACAGCATCCCAGCATTTTTGTAAAACCTACACTTTTTTTAAAAAATATGACTGTAATAATTAACTTTATTATAGTTTAATCTGTTTATTTTTGTTTAGCTTTTTTGGTGTTAAGCAGTTTGTCTCTAAAACTGTAAAATGTCAGGGGAAAAAGTCAAAAGTCAGGTGTTCTAACTAAACAACAAACACGTAACACACAAAAGATCACACGAGATCTAGAATGTGGTTACTGTAGCTTCAGACATAACTATAGCTCAGGGAAAACCTTTATGATGCTGTGTAAAAGCAGAGTGTGCATGTTGTCCTATTAAGATGCTACTTGAGAAAAATGTCAAAGTTAAAGGGCTTTTGGTCTCTTGTTTCTTTTTGCTTTTTTTTAATCTATTTTCCCTCTGACTACTGAATAACTACTCAGAAGTGCATGGTACTCTTTAGACTGGTACCTTTCTAGTACTTTTCTACTCTATTTGACCACTCAAAGAACTTTCTTACTACAAGGCTCACATACACATTCATACAACATGCAGACTCGAGGAGTCAGGGATCACACCACCAGCCTTCTGATTGGTAGACGCCCTTCCTTCTGAGCCTTTCCTATCAGTTGATGGTGATGAATCTTATCTTGATTCATAAGAAATATTAACTATTACATTCAAGTCCTTTGCAGACAGAGTACTTTGGAAAAGTCTTGAGCTACTCTTGTTGAAGATCTTTCAAAGATTTTCTTTGGACAGTGGCTAGCTGACTATTGTGATAGGAATGACGCTTGTTGGGCACCTTTTTATACTTGATTGAGTCAGTGTTGTCTACACAGGACTGACAATTTGCCAAAGAACCAATTAATTTATAATAAGTGAAAAATAAACCGTATATCATGTGAAGCGGGCTAACCAGGGGCTGTCCAGCATCATCGGCCCTCTATCATGGCTAAAGTAGTTTTCACTTATGGGATTTTCAGTACAGAAAAGGACAGAAAATTAATTGCACTGTTTAGATGGAATGGTAGTAGAGGAAGGCTTTGTGGCTGCACTACACTAAACAAGCTGTTCTATTTTCTGTTTGCGCCATTTGGCAGCCCAGCAGACAAGGTCTGGACTACTGCTGCATATTCTGGCTCGAGCACTTTACCCCGTGCCTTAGCCAAGCATGAAAAGTCGGTGATCCACATTCAGAGCCAGATTTCTCTGAAATCATTTGGACACAGCCGCATTGACCCGGTTCCGGATGATCAATGATAGTTTAGTGTTAGCAAGAAAACAAGAAAAAACTGAGAAATCCTAAAACGTCTCATAGATGCTTTATGTTTTCTAGGAAAACTGATGCAGTCTCATCCATGATCAGGGTGAAATTGTTCCTCCATCCAGGGGGATTTCGTTTAACTATTGTACCTGATGCTAGCTAGGATCCCAATTTAGCCGCTCATTTGGCATCATAAACACAAGATGCTGTGAAGGGGAACGTAAGTGGCACAGTTTACGGCAACAGATTTGTATGAAACAAAAGACATCACAAACGAGGCTCAACGCTGTCATTCTTTTTGTGTTTCATAGTGAGTTAAGCTAGCTAGTGCTGTACAGTAGGTAACTTTGCAGCCAACACAGTCTTTGGTGTTCCATCATCCTTTTAACAACAAATTGTCTTGATCATGATTTTTGCTACTGCATCTGTACACGTTGCTGATATTATAAAAAATATCTCCTGTGCCTCTACCTCCAAACTTGTTCGCACTCCCAAGTCATCTCATATTGCTGGTTGGTCAGGACCCATCAGCATGGTGTTGGACTGCACTGGTTACCCACTGTTACTGTCTGGACATAACAGTAGTAACCAGCAAAATAAAATTGTAGGAACCAAACAAGGATAAGGGGTAGTGTGGTTAGGATTAGAGGTAGAGTAGAGGGTTACGTTTGACTTGTCTAAAATGCTGCCTAGTTATAACCCCACCCCATCATCTTCTGGTGGATGTACAGAGAGAGAGAACGGGCAAACATGTTTCCTTAAATCCAAAGCTTAACCACTCGAGCTTATTTGATGTGCATTGTGAAAAAATGACTTTCTGTTCTCGTTCATATATCCAAAAGCATTGCAATGAAATTCCATTTTATTGCTTTCAAAAGACACATTTACTGTAACGTAGCTCCTCTGTTCAGGCATCATCTGACGCCCACACAGCTACTTTAAAATGCAAGTAAACAGATGAGGGGGAAAATGGGGGGCGATGCCCACTCGGGTGCACACACCGATGCAAACCAAAAGGATAGGCATGCATATTGACTCAGTGCATACAGAGAGACATAGTTACCTAAATTCACACACATAGGCACACAAGCAGGCACCCACACATGCACGCTCTTCCAACAGCCCGTAATTGCAGTCGCTGGCAGGGAAAACGGCAGCCGTACGTAGTCAATGAGAGCGGAGCAAACAATGAACACACACAGCAGACGACTGCTGTAAGTAAAAGAATGAAAGTGGAGCAAGGGAGGAATGGAGGAGGGCACGGTGCTGCTGGCACCGGGAGAAAGGAGCACTGAAATGAACAACGGTGGAAACAAACAGGGTTTGAGTTTGAGAAAGTGGAGGCAGAAATTAACAAACCAGGAATATAATTTGAAAAACATTTTCTATATATTCACGTTTATTTGTTATCAAACCATTACCTAAACAGCCCTCTCCACAGGTAGCTTTAAATGTGCAGAGGGCTCTAAAGCATTTTATTGAAAGGTAAATGTCGAAGGGACTGTGGTAATTCCATGTGGTTTGGTGGATGGAAGTGAAAAGGGTAACAGACATGATAATTCTGAGATGACCTTCAGATACTTTAGTGTGATCTTCTGTGTCTGGGCTGGTGTTCAGCACTATCTTCCTTTTCTTCTGCTTCATAATTCTTAGAACGATGTTCACGTATACAGTACTGTGAAAAAGTCTCAAGCCACTGCTTTCTTTTTTTAATACACATTTTATTAGGAAAATAGGAAATGGGTGCGTTATTGAAATAAGCAAACAAATGAAATTACACCGTATAAAGTAAAAACAGAGTTTCTAGAATTCTTAGAAGCTAAGAAGTCAGTGTTTGGTATGACAACCTTTATTCTTCACTCAGTCTGAACGTTCTTAGGCAAGCTTTCTGCTTATTTCTCTAAATATTATTCTGGAATAGTTCTCCAGGCTTCCTGAAGGACACATTCCAAAGCTCCTCTTTGGATGTTGGCTGCCTTTTCTTTCTTTTTCTCCAAAGATGATCCCACACTGCTTTAATAATGTTAAGGTCAGGGCTCCGGGGAGGACCAGTCCATGACTAAGTGTTCTATTGTGTGTTTTTCTATCCAGGTATGTTTCTACTGCACTGGCAGTGTGTTTGGGATTACTGTATTGCTGAAAAAATCAGACCTTTGCCAGTCAGACACTTTCCCGATGGTGGATCAAACTTTAACAGAATTTTTCTGTGTTTTAATTTCCATCAATTTTGACCAGACCCTTCCCAAACAGGAAATGTTCTACCGGCACACTGCGTTGAGCATACGTGTTCATATACTATCAGATAGGGAAAAATATGGCGACAGCGGAAGTTTCAGACTCGCTCGTCATTTGGATTTCAGGAGGAGGAGGATGTCAAACAAAATGCGGTAATTTGCATAACATGCAGTAAAACTATTGCCACTGAAGGTAGCAGTACCTGAATTTATTCCACCAGCTGAAAAGTCACCCACTGCAAAATTAAGACTGTTTCATGTTAAACAAACCAGCTGTGATACCTGTGACTGTTCTTGGTCAGTCGCTTTTGTAGTCACTGTCTAGACTTTTGTTTCTGTAATTTGAGGTCATCAAAAAATTGATTTCACAATTTTTAGATGTTAGAAGCACAAAAGAGCCCGCTTTTAATTTTAGTTGTTTTGTTTGTCTCATGAAGTCTTGCTTGATGTACTTTTTTGTTGCTGTGATCTTTTGTTTTTAAAGGTCTACTGTTGACCACATATAGAGACTTACTGTGAAAAACCTCTGTGGGAAACTGATGGTTAAAAAATGGTTGAAAGTAAAACATTTCAATTCATTCAGAATTTTTTTATATTCAAAGTAGAAAGAAACATTGAATGGTCGATTTGAATGAGTAAACCAGTGCAATTCTAGGCACGATATGATTGAAAGTAACATTTGTTTTTGGAGGATATTTAAACCTATCGTGATATATATCGTGTATCGCGATATTACATTCTCCTCATATTGTCCAGCTCTACTGAAATGCAGCCCCGAACCATGAAGAGCCTCCACCCTGTTTTACAGATGCAAATGTTTTTGCAACAAGCTGCTAGTAAAAAAGTGCCTAAAGATACAATTAAATGTGTTATTTGCTCATTTCTTTGTCAACAGTGGTACATCCTTTGTGTTAGGTGCCTTTTTCATGGTTGCATGACTCATGAACCAGTGTTAAGTGGCTTAACCAAAAACAAATGGTCAGGTACAAAGAGTAGACTGACGTTCAGTGAAGAAATCTTCTTATTTATCTAATAGACGACTTCAGTACTGCCTGAGCCCTGAAATAGTAAGAGATGGATAATCAGTGGTTCCAAACACAAACATAGACTTCAGATAGTTCCCGGACGTGCTTAGCTGGAAACTGGATTGTGTAACTGTAGAAAACTAACTCAATTTTAGATTTAGAAGTAAAATATTCAAGAATTTGTGTTAACAGCAAGCCTTACCGGCCCTTATGACATATTTTAAGCTTATATTACCATACAAGTATACATCTTTTCAAAAACATGTTTTGGGATGAACTGTCCCTTGTAGGTATATGAGGTTAAAAGGTTATATTATAAGGCTTAATTCACAGTTGTTGTTTTTGGATTCAGGGTTGTCATTGCCTGTGTCTTGATCACTCTGAGATAGACTCTTCCCTACTTTTACTGACTGAGTCTTCTTAGATACCACCAACTTGTTTAGTGTAATTAAATATACATCTGATCCACACATGTCCATAAACACAATTTTTAGTGTGCACATGACTTTTGGTTTCACTTATACCTACAAAGCTAACGACACTACTCTGGCCAGCCTAGTTCAGTTGTCGGCAACTTTCCATATCAAAAGAACCATCTTAGCTCCTCGTACCAAACAACTACGTTGGTGACAGTGGGGGTGACGGGGAACAGACGGGTTGAAGTGGATAAACTAATGCATACAGCATATGTTTAACTCTAGTTCTAAACCGTGGCTTGCGAGCCACAGGTTGCTGACCTCTGGCCTAGTTAGACTCTGACAGCTGAGTGTAAGCACGAATATGTCTGTAGTCTATGCACAGAACATTCATCAATATGTCATCACTAAACCAAGTGACATTTAAACCAACTCTGTGTGTGCGTAACGTGGTCGAACAGGTTTGACAGGAGTTTTACACAAGAGTCGCGAACTGAAACGTATGTAATGATGGCTCACTGAACACAACAATGCAATACAAATAATATTAATGATTAATAATTTAAAAAAAAAAAATTTAAACAGTATACTTGGATATAAGGTAAACCTATTCGGCTCATTGTTAGGACAAACATCTAATCAGCCATCACAAACATCTCAGTGTAGTTAGGCATGTAAACATGGTCAGGATGATCTGCTGAAGTTCAAACTGAGCATCAAATGAGAGATTTAAGTGACTTTGAATGTGTCATGGTTGTTGGTGTCAGACGAGCTGGTCTGATCTGAGGTCTGTAATAGTCAACGAGCAGCAGTTCTCTGGGTGATAATGCCTTATAGATCCTAGGGGAGAATGGCTAAACTGCTTCAAGTTGATATGAAGGTTTACAGTAACTTGAATTACCATTCATTACAGCCATAGTATACAGAAGAGACTCTTTGAATGTACAACACATCAAACCTTAAAGTAGACTGGGGTCCACTCCCTTCAGCTAAGAACAGGAGGCTGAAGCTACAATTCACAGGTCATCAAAGGTGAACGATGGGAAGATTGTGAAAATGTTGACTGCTATAACAAGTCTGATGGTAGAGTTAAAAGTGTGAAAGCATGAATCTATCCTGCCTTGTATCAGTGGTTCAGACTGATGGTTGTGTAATGGTGTAGGGATATTTTCTTAGCACACTTTGGGCCCTTAGTACCAACTGTTTAAACACCACAGTCTACCTGAGTATTGTTGCTGACCCTTCATGAGGACAGTGTATCCATCTTCTGACGGCTGCTTTGAGCAGGATAATGCACCGTGTCACAAAAGTGAAACCGTGTCAAACTGGTTCTTAAAGAATGACGAGTTTACTGTTCTCAAATGACTCACAATCACCGCCATTCGTTATAGTAAGCCTCCAGAAGTTACATTAAGTTATGCATACATTAAAATAGGCTTTTGCAACATTATTTTGGAGATTTAGATAAATATAAAATCTGAATATACTCTGAACCATTGACACGCAGCTGTATGGTTGGATACTAAATTATTAATAACATTTAGGGCTGGGCCATATCATACCGTTCACGGTATACCGGTATAATGTTAGGCAATGATAAGAAAATGAAATATCGCGATAGAATATGGGTAAACCGCGCATGCGCAGTGCCTTTGTTTTCGTGCGCACATGGCGGAAAAAGCATAGTGGCGACGGAGAATGAGAAGGGCGAAAGCGGATCGTTGAATGAAACAGATGAACCAGAATTGGTTTGTAAAAATGGTGCCAACTTCAGTGGTGTGGAACTGGTTTGGTTTTCGTCTGTCAGATACCCACCAAAGCACAATTTTTGGTAGAACATGCAAGTGGGCCAAAAACCTGGGGCTGCACGGCGTCAACACGTTAGCGCCATCCAGCCCCACGCACGGGGCGATCCGCGTTAGCTCGCTAACGGAGATTTGCCACGTTAACACGGTTATGGCGTTAATATTATACATGGTTATGCTCAGGATATGTCGGCCCATTTCCACTGGAAATGCCTTTTGGTTAAACTGTCAGCAAGGAATTTGCATTTGCACTGTTAAATTTTTATATAGCTTTAATGCACATAAAAAACAGCTGCTTGTTTAAGTGAAAATACATTGATGGGTTTTTCTGCACTAATAAAGTTGTGGAGTTGTAAAGTATTTTGTCTCGCGTCAGTTATATCGTCAGTTATATCGTTATCGCAATTTTTCAAATATATACCGATAAATATTTTTGGCCATATTGCCCTGCTCTAATAACATTAATCATTAACATCTGTCATGGTGGAAGATCTGTTTTCTGCAGCAGGAAATTTTGCATCAAATCACAGGGCAAGCCTCAGAGAACGCTGATGTGCTCACTTTTCTTCACTGCTGCCACCACATGCTCTTTAAAGGCTCAAACACACAGACTCACTCATGTGCTAGCAAACTTAAACACAGAGACACACACGTACATGTTCACAAAACACAAAACTGTCAAAAGTCTTTGATTTTTTTTTTCTCCCACTAATGTAAGGAAGCCTTCCAAGACTACATGTCTGATTTTATGCCTTTGTTTAAGTTGCATGCATATTTGCCATTACTGTAACTGATGGTTATTTCTCTGCACTTAACAAAATGTTTTCTTTAAAAAGTGATTTTAATGTGACGTAAATGAAGTTGAAATCATGTCTGCCAGTTGGAAA
Organism: Etia nguti; assembly: GCA_015106755.1. Lineage (NCBI taxonomy): Eukaryota > Metazoa > Chordata > Actinopteri > Cichliformes > Cichlidae > Etia > Etia nguti. Next base: position 12,058 of record VUQG01003445.1, read on the forward strand.
TGCTGGAATTTGAATAGTATGTTTGTGTTAAATCATTTTAAAGATATCGTGTCCATATATTTGATAAAATATCTTTGTTGTAGATAAATTTCTAAGCGGTTGGCTAAAAATTATCAATAACAATTATCAGACAAGGCAAAGCAGGGTGAAATTCTCTCTGTGCATGTCACCAGTTTTTAGGATTTATACATCAAGAGAAGAGATTGATTTATTCCTACATGATAAAAAAAAGTCAATAATTCATAAGAACTTACACTGAAATCATGAAACAACATAAACATTTACTGTTGTTGTTGCTTTGATTCACTGAACTGATAAATAATTTATAACATGCAGATGATGCTTTTTGCAAATGTTTTTTGTCTGTAAATGTAATTAATGTTTCATTATCTCTCTGGAGATATTACTCTGTAAACAGCTTTAAAAGTCTTTGAGTTCTCCTAGGCACTAAAGTGTGTGTGTGGCTACAGTATTTGTACTGTTATTGGGTCAAAAGGACATCACATCTATAGATTTCTCACACTCTGATGCCACCTAGTGTCATATCTGAAGAAGTGAAGGTGCTCAGGCAGCAATATTCAAATCTGTTCACATATAATCACTGAGACGGACGGATGCCGACATATTCCTATGAATATGTGTGAGTGTTATTTTCATTATGATGATGAAGAGATGTATATAGCCAGTTACTTAGAATGGAACCGTTTTTGAAATTAAGCAGAAACTAAAAAGAGACCAGATCTTGAAGTTTTACGGCTTATATTGATTCCAGAAATGAAAAGCAGCAGATCAGGGAATAATCTTTTCTTCTTTTACTGTTATATTTGTGTCCTCACAGAAATGAACCCCCCTGGTGGTTGCTCAGCAGTTGCAAATCGGTTTCTAGGCCTGTGTGATGGGCAAATAAGTGAAGTTAAATCATTTTGATGGTGCTTTTATAATGACACACTGATCTACAGTGGAAATAACTAACTCAGACTATTTTCTCTTTATTGCAAGTTTTACTTTTGGCTTGTTGTTCGATTGTCTAATTCTAATTATGACAATAATTATTCTTAAAGTCAGTTTAAGGAGCTTGGAAAGAAAAGCGAATAGACTTCTTTAAGTTTCTTGAAGGCGTTTCACCTCTCATCCAAGAAGCTTGAGAAGTTCTTCAAGAAGCTTCCAGTCATTCTTCTTTTCAGCCTGCTTAGATTACCATGACCTGGATGACTGAGAAACTTCATAGACAATGTCTGTATTATTTTCCGATTAAAAAGAGGGAAAAATGTCCCAGAGCCAATCATTTCGTTTTAATGCAGTTCTATTAAGGTTTGCTTACAATCTTATCAAAAGCCGTATAACCCCTGTACAAATAAAACTTGACTCTATAGCATTTTAAGCTTCTGAGCACTAACACTGTGATGAATTTAGTCTGATTACATTTATACTTTTAAATTCATGAGTATGTATTTAGACCGCTGGGTTTTCTTCACATCTAACTCAATCTTTAAAGTCACACTTCACAAGCTTCAAGTTCTCATTAGACTTGCTGCATGTGACAAGAACAGTGTCTCTGTGCAGGAAGCGGGTCAGCTCAGGATACACACAGCCAGAACAGTAGTGCTGCAGTGACTCTGGTGCCCTCATCTGGCCCCTTCTGCTCCCCACACAGTAATACTGTAAGCACGCACTGACTGATGGTGGGCTGTGAAGAGTTTGTGGTTTTAGTCATACATAGTTACATGTGTCTTTATAATCAGCTGGATTATAGGTGTATTCTAGTTTTTATAGTTGAATTTCTAAGCGTCAGTGAGCTGCCAGATTTAAAAGGAGCAGTCGCTGTCCAAAAGGATCATGACTGTTGCACCAAACTATTAACAGACAGTAATATTTTAATCCCTGGCAAGTGTCCACAGTGTTGACATGCTAATCCATCCTGAACCCTGCAGCTGCTGAAACATGACTCAGTTAATAATGAATAAAACTGAGAGTGCATTGTTTTTGTGAGACTTTGGAAGAACATGGCTCATGCAGTAGGGTCCTGTAAGCACAAAAGGAGTGTAAAGACGGGAGTGGAGGAGCGCTCCCAGGAGCCTGGTTCCTGATCACATGATGCACGACTGAGGCTTGTCAAAAAGGAAAGTTTAAAGTCTTTTCTTAAGTTTCCTGAATCAAGTTGGTTCCACAGCTGAAGGCTCTGCTTCCTGTTCTTCACTTGGATGCTTTCAGTACACATTACAATGCACTGGGTCCAACTTTAGCATCATCTTACAAAATGCAGGGTTGTCCATAGACATCAATAGAAGTGCTCATGACATCATCAGACATCATGAGACCAACACATTATGAAAGGCTCCGTTGTAGCCCGAACCAGGATCCTTCTAAAACCTAACCAAGTAGTCTGTTTGTTTCTTTTTTCAAATGCACGATCAAAAATGTTGCTGTTGTCCCTTCACACCTTTCTAATTTTAGCAACAATAATAGAGTGCAAACGTAGAAATGAGCTGTACAGACCTGACCTTGAAAACATGAACAGCAGACTAATTGAGAGCCTGATGATGCTCTGAACTGTGAATCTGTGAAAGTTGTCGAGGATTTCAGTCGACATGTCAAATCTGAGGTTGCTGTGGTTGGTTTGACTTGAAGGTGAGATGGCTGTGATTTCTTCACAAGCTGTTTGGTGTTTGTGAAATCTGGTGAGATCCTCACTGATTATTTTAAGTTTCACCTTCTCTCCTGTGAATGTTGAAGTATGCTGCCGTGTCCTCCTCCTCTGGTCTTACCTGCATTTAGGGAGAGATCATTTTCCTGACACCACTCCTGCCACTTCTCTCGTGTATCCTGTCTCCTCCCCATCAGTGATCAGCACAATGACTGTAGTGTCATCTGCTAAGTGTATAATGCTGCTGTTAGTCTGGGAAGTCACCCAGTCATATGTGACGACGGGGTATAGCATCGGATTCAGCACTTACGCCACATGCTTACAGTTCTTATTGCTTAACTGCTTTTCAACTCTGATGTGGGTGAAAACCAAACGACCCTGAATTATACAATTCAGGGTCGTTTGGGGCTGGAGCCTGGGTACGCCCTGGACAACGTGCCACTCTGTCACAGAGCTCACAAAGAGACATATTCATTCACGCTCACATTGATTCATGCATGGCAAAATTTAGACTCACCAGCGAACCTAACATGTATATCTTTGGACTGTGGGGGCAGCCGAGGTACCCAGAGAGACCCCACACAGACCAGAAATGCAAACTGTCCACACAGAAAGGCCCCGAGGGATTTGAACCCAGGACAAGTGTTGCTGTAAGGCGAGTTACATATATGAAATGGCTGTTAGGTTTCTTCAAACCAGCCATATTTGAGAATATTACCAAGGTTGTGTTTACAACATTGAATTGCTGCATTGCTACTGAAATAACAGTTGTCGATATTTGATGTGTTCAGAGCATGAAAGCATTTCTTATCCTGCCTGAGATCCACAAACTGTATATAATGGATATTACCCAGATCTGTCTTTTAGGTGTGATGATTTTAGCAAGCTACAGCAAGCATCACAAACAGCATTTTAATTGCGCACAATGTAAATAAAGCATTCGGTAAAAAGTGAAATGCTGCAGACTAGAAGAGAAATAGAAGAATAGAATAGAATAATCCTTTAATTGTCCCACAAGGGGAAATTTGGGTGTAACAGCAGCAAGAAAGACACATATACAAACAGTACACAGAACACAGAACAGAAACATACGCAATTTTTTACATATTTACATAAAGGAAAATGGTTACCAGAAACAGAGTACTGTACAGTTATTAAATTAAATAAACTGAAATACAGATAAGAGGGAAAAACCCAGGTTGTAGTGTGAATCGGTTGATAAAATAGTTACAGCGCTGATGTAAACATCTATGTTTGTTGGGAGCAGTTCTGATTGTACAGTCTGACAGCTGCAGGGAGGAAGGACCTGCGGAAACGCTCCTTCATGCATCTAGGATGCAGCAGTCTGTCACTGAAGGAGCTCTGCAGTTCAGCAACATTTACATGCATGGGGTGGGAGACTCTGTCCATCAGAGATGTTATTTTGGCCAGAGTCCTT
>VUQG01003447.1:11531-24230 GCA_015106755.1 Etia nguti
GTTTTAATTTTTTGCATCAAAAAAAAAAAAAAAAACTGTTCAGAATCTGCAGTTTTGTTGTTGTACAACAAAACACTTTAGGACACAGAGTACTCAGTGAGCCTCAGTGGAAACATACAGTGTCCTCAACAGATGTCATTATGTGGATTAGGACTGTCTCTCCCGCTCTGCTCCCCTCCTCCCTCTCGCCTCTGACCCTCTCATTTATCCGGCGCGAGGGAGGGGGGGTGGAGAGACGGGATAGACTGGCAACAGGTTTCGCCACACTGGCCAACATACTGTACTTAAGCTAGCAAGCACCTCTTTGTAATAATCTGCAGAGAGAAAGAGTCTCTTATATGGATATCTTCATCAGCCTTTAGCTGTCAGTTTTTCTTTTTTTTTGGTGGATTTGTTTGTGGAAGAATCATAAAGATGATTAAGACCATGTTTCAACATGCGAAGAAACATCCAGGGGTAGGTTCCATCATTCATTTGTCCATTATATAGTCGGAGATTTATAAACAAGGCCTAAACAGCTGACTGTAATTTTAGACTGGTGCATGCTAACAGTTGCACTTCTAAACTGCAAGTCACTGAAAAAGAGACAAAACTGAAAACATGACAGTGAAGAATGATAGAAGAAGATACATTTGAAGCCAACTGTATAAATGGCATGAAAAATGTGCAACACTGGCTCGACGAGAGCAATATGTTACTGTGCAGCTTAAAGCGTGGCACTAGAATACCAATTTGCAACTAGAACTTATGTCTTAAAAAATGCACTAAAATACTGTCCACAAGAAATGCTAATGTTATTAATTAGTAACTGAGTCCCTTTCAATTTCACGATGACAGCTCAGTGATTACGGAAAGCTTCAGAAAACTAATAAGTGAACCTTAAAGCCTGGATTCTTTTGTTACGACAATTATAACTCCTTTCCTGATCGACTTGTTTGAAACAAGTACTGTGGCAGTGTATAATTACTCTGGCATCTTAATTTGCTTTACCAACATAATAAAATGAAAGCAGAAGAAAGACACAGAAACTGTCTTTTTTTTTTTTTTTGCTTCAAAGCTGTGCTGAGCTGACCCAAATTTGAGGATTGACGTTGTTGGCTTGGCAGTGCACCAGAAAAGTAATAAGGGCAGTGTCAGTATCGAACCCCAGCGAGCATAAAGCATTTCCTATATCGGTCAGGCTGATGGTGAAAGGTGAAACCCTCTGCTGCGTGGCTCGCCATGAAGAGATCAGCACCGGGGATTGGACAGCTCCCGGCATACGACAGTCTTCATTATTTTCTTGGTGTTTTTTTGAGTGTCAGCGATCAAAGCTGACCTGCTTTGTTTGTGTTTATATGTGCTGCCGCTTCAGTGATGATCTAAGCGAGGCACCTGCAGTAAGATACAGTGTGTGCAGCACGCAACATGAACCTTTTTTCAAGGTTATGCCAAGTTCATCGAGATCTTACTTGGAGAAAAAGCAAACAAAAAACATGCAGCGTGGGCACACTGTGCAGTACACGAGTAAGACAGCATGTGCTAGATACACAAGGAAAAAGTCTGTTTTAGTTGATGAGTAGATGAAAACTGACTACAATTCTACCGACGCTCAGTTGTGATTTAAAAAAAAAAAAAAGGAAATACTCACTGGTTTCAGCTCGTTAAGCTTACAAATGCGAATCAGTATCTTTAGGTTTCGGGCTGTTGATGACCAAACAAGAAGTATGGAGAAAATCATGATGAAGCACATTTGACAATTTGTTGACAAGGATTATAAAGAAAGGTGAGAAATCATTTCATCTTAATTGATAAAACATGCAGATGACTAGTTTTATGTTAGTGCATAATTTATTTCTTAATTATTATGATATTTGGTTAATTGGCACCTTGAATTCTGGGTGATATTTAACATTAATGAAGACAAAAAATATTACTAACACCAGCAGGAAAATAATCTGCAGATCACCATTTGTATTAACTAACTGCTGGCTGCAAAACTATTCAAACTTCATTTTGACACGTGGGTATGAGGACCAAAAGTCTATAAAATGCTCTGAATAAGTAATATTTTTAATAAGAACTTTTAAACTTTAAAATATATTTTAAATGGTTGTTTTGAGTGTTTACTTTATCCCTCTACTGCAGTTTTAAGGCATAGATGGTACATAAAAATGAGAGCGTAGCCACGGTGAAGTCGCTCCTGATTTTTAATGACACCGATACTTTTAACCTATCAAGGCAGCTTATGTAGGGGAGAGCAGTGTGTCATGATTTATGAGATGAATCATCATCAATTTGCAAATGCTGAACACATTTTAATGACCACTAAATCACTGTGATTTTTGCTTTCCGCAATAATTAGTTGATACAACAAAACACATCTTTCAGCTTTTCATGTATTTTGAAACTGTTTTTTTGGAGACCTAGAATTTTAATGTGGCTGTCTTCTGTTCTTTAAATGTGCTATAGGCTATAAACAAAATAGATGTGACAGTCAAAAATATTTTTTTTTGACATTTTTCATAGTGCATGGGTATAGTTTTTAATTTAAAAATGATTTATTTAATACAGTTCATTGGGATACATACTGGACTTGCAGGATAGAAAAAAGTATCAATACGATACTAATGCCAGCTTTGATATCAATTCTATTGATAGTTGGATTTATCCGCACACCTCTAATGCCAATATGATCACAAAGTAGCGACACACTAAAACATAACCTGCTTTACTCTCCATTAATCTCAAAATAACTAACACTAAACATCACGCTGTATTTGTTAAGGCTTAAAACTAGTACCTGAAACCATGAAAGTGTTTAGTGAGATCACAAATCGAGTGAGCAGGGGATTCTTTTTCTCAGACTTTTATACGATTGCACCAGAACTTTCAAACCCTGCTAACTATTAACTAAAAGCCCTTTTCAAGGCACTTCTGCAATAACTTCCCAAGTGTATCTATCATATACAGTCTATGCTTTAAGGTAGAAAATATCAAAGTTTTATCACCAGACTTTCTCCTAATCAACAGCAAGGCAAGTGGCAACGCAATCAGACAGAAGACAGATGTCGAGATACAGCTGAGCAGAGACATCCTTCAGTTCAACCTGATCAAACTGTCATCTCTCTACAGCTTGACTAGATCTGTGTGGGCTGCGAACAGCTGTTCGCCAGCGGTGTGACTCTCATCTTGTATACACAGTATCACACAGTAAAATAGACAGGAAATTTATGCCTATGTAGTGTTGATAAATAGATGCGCCATGGTGAAAGGATTGTCACACCTAAGCTTTGGGTGTTTAAGAGGACACATCACATTTTCCCCCTTAATGTACTTTAAAAAATTTTTTAAATCCCATCATCACCTCTCAGGATATCAGATAAATGTGTCTGTGTAAACACATTCATGACTGTGCGTCTGAGAGCACCCACTGGGTGTATAAGCTCATTTTTGTGCACATTTGTGTGTGTGTGTGTATGCATTATGTGTGCCTCCGCCTCAGTGTGTGTGTGTGTGTGTGTGTGTTGCTGTCACTCACTGTGACAGGTATAGCGTTATAGGAGGAGAGGCTGGCACACACAGATGCGGCAGCTCTCTCTTCCACTGCGTCCTTGCCCGTTCAACCCAGGCTGACAGTGAGCTGCCTCACACATGGTCTGGGTCTCATGCATATGGAGGAGGGCAGGGAGAGGAAAAACAGGAATAACAACTACCAGTATATGTGTGTGTGTATTTCACACGGGCGTATGTTCATGGTACATATCACAGCCAACCACTTGATGGAATGTGTTTGTTTACCACCTTCTGTCTCTGTGCTCTGGGACTAATGCATCCCTCCTCTCCTCTACTGTCCTTTCCTCAGTTAATCCCTCAATTTTTCTTCATGACTCTGGGCATCACAGGGGCCGCTCTCTACCTGATCCGTCTGGCAAGAGGGCCACATGTCACGTAAGTTTTTATATTGTTTGTCCGCACACCGTAGACCTCTTCCACTTTTCTGTTGCTAGTGTGAGTTTACAGGTTTTGAAACGTTGGCAGATTAAAGCTTGATATCAATTTTATCATTTATAACAACTGCCTGGAGGGTTTGGTTTTAATAGCTGGTCCCAGTTTTGATCTGGGTCTCTGCTGACATGACATACTCTATTTTAAATCATAAAATCTGAAAGATTTGGAGTTAGCGAGTGGATGGAATACATAAAATGCTATCACCTCTGAACCCTAATCTCACCTGTACAGCTGTGTTTATTTCTGAAGTAAAAAGAACTAAATTGAACCCCTGCTGCTCTTCAAATGTTAATTCACTATTACTTTCTGCTGCTATACTCTCTTAAATTCATTTATGGATTTGGTAGGACCCCTAAAAAGATCAAGAATAATCCTGTCAGCTAAGTAATAATGAATTGGTAAAAATTGTGGCAATAACAACAAAGAGGTTCTTAACCACCAAGGATCTTAAAATTAGGCCCAAATTACTGCGACATAGTCAGACACTCAGAGTCCATCTTTACCAAAGCCAATGTTCCATATCACAATTTGAAATAAGGTGATAAAAGATCAGAAACAACATTTAGCAGGTTCCATCTTTGCCCATGCTTCTCAGAATTTCATGACACTCGATTTGGTAGCTGCAATTTACTCCTGTCCAGCTACCTGTCTCTAAAGTTGAAGCCAAACTACGATCGACAGTGTCTGCATGCTTTTTATTTTCACAGTCCAAAATCTTATTAAATCCCACATGATCGTTACAAAAATCAGTGTCTGAAGGGTACACAAATAAACAAATTATTTGAGGGTTGTGTCACAGAGGAAACACTCCACAGCTGGAAGGAATAGTGGATTAAAATATCAGGATCAGAGTCATCTTCAAGCCTGATGAAGGACACAAGCCAAAATCTGTTGGTCAGGTAAAACAGTTGTTGGATTTTTGACTTTTCCAACTAGTCACCATCAGTTCGCAACCATTGGAGAGCTTGTCAAATCACCAATTTAGGATTACTTTGGTTTTAACAACTATGAAACCTGTAAGCCAACAGACCTGGCAAACTGGCACTTTACAGCTTTAGGTCCAGTTCTCAAATATGACATGTTCCATTAATCATTCAGATAGCAGCCCCTAAAGAATGACTTATTATTCTTTCATTTAGTCACAGCCACAAAAGACCCAAATTCGACTCTAACTGACCAGTTCCTTCTAGCATGAGCCTTAGACAATTATATTTTCAAGATAAAAGGACTTAAATCACTCAAGCCTCCACCGATCCAGTAAAGGCTTCTACAGGACAATAATCCAAAGCAGAGTTCACGACACAACATGGCCTATTAAACAAAACAGAAGTTCCCCTCACTTCAGCATCATTAAAATCCACCCACACATGTTCAAACATGCTATCCATGCAAGTTTAAAGTATCTTAGAACTTGAAGTGATTGAACAAAATTGTCTGAAATTACCTTAATCAAGACTACAAACTCTCTCAGCTGAATACAAAAAAGCATTTGCCAAAAAGCAAGTTCTTAAGCACCGACTTTGTATGGTTAATGCCTATTTTCTGGATGGCTTGTGTTTATTTCCAACTTCAAAAATCAAACGGATATTTTGTCCAGTGGTGCTGAAAACACTGCCACAGAACTGTAAGTATGCACTGAATTCAATACGAGTATTAAAACAAAGCTTAAACACTGAGATTAAGACAATTTAATCAGGTAGCTGCATTAAACTGCCACATTTTAGAACTGCACTAACCACACTGAACTCAGTGACCGCTCACATACAGTAAATGTGCACTGCTCGTGTCCTGCTTTGAGCTACACAAAACCACTTGTTCTGAGGGTCAGCCATAAAGCCTGACCTCATCACCAGCTGCAGACACTAGTGTTGGTGGTAATGGAAAGCGAGGAGGGGAGATATGCTTTCTCTGCCATCGGTCTCTCTGTCTCTTTGTTTGTGCTTTGGCGGTGTGACGTGCTGCCGGAGGGGAGGAGGAGGAGGGATGGACAGTCACAGAGGAGCACTGTGAAATCCAGACTTTGGTTAATGAACAGAGGAGAACTGCCAAGTCACTGGGATGAGTTCACCTTATCTCATAATCACTCTCTCTTCTCCCCCCAACTTCTGTCTCCATTCGGCATCCACATATTTATCTCCTTTTGTCTCCGTCCTTCTGTTGCTCTGTCTTTCTTTCCCTTGTTATTTGTTGCATCGTGGTCTGTTACCCTTGTTTAAGTCTTTTTCTCTGCACCTGCCTTACCTTATGCTTATGTTCTGTCTTTGTTCTCCTTTGTCCCACTCCTCTTTATCCTGCATGCCATGAATCTCTGCACATTTGCAGCCTCTGGGATAAGAACAACAACCCGGAGCCCTGGAGCAAGCTCGACCCAACCTACCAATACAAGGTGACTATAATCCCATCACACACCAAGACCACCTTAAAGCCAATCATGCCAGAAAAGTAATCTAGGCAAGAATGGCATTGTTTCACTCATTCACTGAAAATATCACATTTATCATCAGCTTAAAAATGACCAAAATAGATTCTCACAAACCAGTTCTGGCAAAATGTCAAACACATGATGCTGCTTCCTGGCTTTCTTCACATCTGCTCAAACAAAGAAAAACAAAGTGTCTCTCAAAAACAAATTAAAGCAGATGGAACTGGGAGCTTTTAGTGGTTGGTAATAATTTGCCTTACCTCTTGAACAAGGCCAGAGCTCCAGACAAACTAATGAAAATATAAACAAAACTGACCCAAAATAAAGCAGAAAAACAGCCACTTGACAGGACCCACTAAAGAACATTTGGATGATATTTTTCAGAGAAAAGACTGTTTTCTGGGGGCTTGAAGGCTGCGTTGCATGCTAGTGGAATGAAAGTCCCTGCAGACAAAAGGTCAGGACATGGCATGTTTAATTCTCGATAGGAAGGCAAAGGTCTCGCATCGAAATTCCACTGAAGTCCAAACAATGATCATAATGAGGAGGGTGAAGTGAGAAGGAGGGAAGGGACGAGGGGGGAGATGAGGGTTTTAGTGGCAGACCAATCGAGAAAAATACATGTGGAGAAAATAATCACTGCCAGTGATTTCACGGCTAGAGGTCTGCGAAGCGTGCAGGACACACACATGCACTCCCACAGTATTCATTATCCGCGGCATATGCAAACTAAGGGTCGACCGATTAGTTTTATCAGGACCAATGCCAGTAGCAGTTAATAATCTAGAGACTGATAACTGATATTTGGAATTTAAATAAATTTGCAGTGAATGAACATTTTGGTGTCAAATTTCAGAACAACACAAAATTTTTATGGTATTTATGGTGAAAACTTTTTTATTTTTGGCTAAGTTGTTAGGAATGGATTATGTTGCCAAAACTGTTTATTTTATCTGAGGAAAAGGTCTCGCTGCACAGTCCACTTTATAGTCTTCTTATACAACCTTAGCCATGTTTGCCAGATCATGCAGAGACAAAAAGGTTTTGCAGGATGTGTACAGGAAAGAAAGACAGTGGTGAGATATGTGGTAGGAGTGACAGATGGCTTCACATCAGGAATTAGGGGGTGGGATTACATCAGGTACTGGCTCTTAGCTCATTCTTGTTTGCAGTGGTGATGGACAGGTTGACAGATGAGGTCAGGTCGGAGTTCCCATGAACTATGATGTTTGCAGATGACCTTGTGATCTGTAGTGAGGGTAGGGAGCAGCTGGAAGAGAGTCTGGAGACGTGGAGGTATGCTCTGGAAACAAGAAGAATGAAAGTCATATGATGCAAGATAGAATATGTGTGTGAATGAGAAGGAAACAGGTGTAAAATTGAAGATGCAAATAGCAGAGGTAGTGAAGGTGGATGAGTTTAAATACCTGTGGTCAACCATCCAAATCAAGGGACAGCGGACAAGAGAGGTGAAGACGGGGTGGAGACGAGCGTAAGGGGGGGATTTGGTACAGAAGGACAGTATAAGAGAAGGTTTGACAATGGAGATGGAGGAACTAACAAAGAGACAGGAGACCAAACTGGAGATGGGAGGTTTGACAAGATTAGACATGAGCACATCAGAGGGACAGCTCAGGATGAGTGGTTTGGAGACAAAATTAGAGAGGCAAGGCTGAGATGGTTTGAACATGCAGAGAGGTGATGGTGGGTATATTGGACAAAGGATATTGAAGACGGAGCTTCGAGTCAAGAGAAAAAGAAAGACCACAGAGAAGATTGAAGATTCATGGATGTAATGAAGAGCAGAGGGTTGCTGTGATAGAGGAGGATGCTAGAGGTGGCGTGAGATGGAGGCAGATGCTTCACTGTAGCAAACCCTAAAGGAAGCAGTCGAGAGAAGAAGAAAAATCCAAACAACAATGACGGCGTTTTTTCGTTTACAGGAATATTTCTTTGCAATGACTGAAAGTGGAAAAAAAATGTGTCTTATATCTGTTTTCCAAGTCGATGTTCATAAAATGTGAACACTTTCAGAACATACTTTCACTTCTTCATACTTGTATATGCTCTTATACAATGGTTTGGGTGCATGTAGCCCATGAACAAAAAAGTCAAAGGAGTTTCACACCCTTAATTAAAAAAAAAAAAAAAATCAAAACAAAACAAACATATCTGCTACCTTGCTTTTGGAATAACGTTCTGATCACTCACCAGAACTGCTTCACAGAGCTTATCTGTGAAGTAACCTGCAGTGTTCATTGGTTACACAGCACACTGATTGGACAGTGGAATGGAGAGACATGTTTCTCAAGAGGACAGATTCGCTGTGATATACCCACCTCTCAAAGTACCGTGCCTTTAAGTTGATTTATTTCATGTGGAACTCAGTTTAAAACCTTAAACCAAAATGATTTGGCCAGGGCAACAATCTGCCAACCCCTACAGCAAACTGTTGTCCTAAAAGCATCAGTGGGATGAAAATATAAGAAAAAAAAAATTAGAGGTCACAGTACATGGTAGTGTTTGTTTATACTAGAGGGCAAAATGTTATATGCTTTTTTTGGTTTTTATATTCCCCACTTTTTTTGTAAAATGCTATCCTAAAGACGACACTGATGAATTTAATTTAAGCAAAACAGATTTAAATGTATTCCTCCTTCCTTCCGCAGTTTGTGGCCATCAACACAGACTACAAGAACCTGAAGAAAGAGGGACCTGACTTCTAAAGGTCCTCCAGGCAACTCCAGGGGCACCAAGTTTGGCAGGACCTCCTGCTGTTATCTGACTGATGTGAAACTTCTTCCTGATGCTCTGCTAAGGAGACTCTTTAATATAATATACACTGTGAACAAAAATAAATAAAGATCACATGAGACAGATGACTGGATTTTTAGTGTTGTCATAAAAAGTGTTGGTTTATCCTACTGACATACACAGCATTAAAAAAAAAAAAAATCTTTCAGTGGATTTTAAATATAAATATTAAGTTGTTCTTTGTTTTTTTTAACGGCTTAAATAATAAGCGCGAATCAATCAATCTGTGATAGTTTTATCATTTTTCTTTCTTGTATGAGCACTTTGACCAGGAGGTCAAAGGTCAGGGTCTTACTCTGAAAATCATCTTTGAGGCTGGAAGTGATCCAGCTTATTTTCTTAAAGCTGCACATATCAACATTTGCAATGTTGATATGTGCAGCTTCAAGACTTTTCACCCTGTTCTGCATTACAACATAAACATGCTTGAGACATAAACAATTAAGCAAGAGTGTGTTTCATGCCTTCTAACCTTTCTAACACACTAACTTAATGACGTGAGATAAAATAAAGTAACATAATGCTAAGCTTTTAAACACACACACACACACACACACACACACACACACACACAAATAACATCAATAGGAAGCTTCTGCACTCAACTCACGAACCAACAACAGTCACTTTGTTCATACTTTACTGAATCCATGACGGGAGTCACAATTATAGTTTTGTCCAAATTCTATTGAAAGGACTTCTTCAATCCTCATTTATGTTTTTAAATGTCAGTATCTTAATAATACCAATCAGAATTTTAAAAAAACTGATCAAATTTTCACCTTGCTTTAATTCAATTTCAGGGGTTCCTAAGAAAAGCATCAGGTCCAGGTTTGGTTATTTAGTTATTAAGCAGAAAATATTAAGAACAGCATCCACATAGAGGAAAATTGTAACACAGAATTCCACTCACGCTATTGGCCTAATTAAAAGGTGTGTAACATTGTTACATAGACTATAAGCTTCTAATATTTGTAGCTGATTTTTCTATTGAACTTCTACATATTCTATAAAAAAATCTTCCAGACAAAAAATAATATTAGGCTCATCACTTCACAAATCTGCTGCTGATTGGATAAGTAAGTCACACATGGACACTTGCTGAGAAATGAAGTTGCAGATAAAGAGGACAGAAATAGAAATCAATCATGAGAGACGAATGTTTGTGTGGGTCACAGAGCTCTCCTAAACCAAGTTTCTGTCACAGAAAGATGTCGTCCAAAGACACAAATCATTCAACTGTTTGATCACTGCGTGTCTGTAAAGACCAAAAACACATTTTTTTTTCTAGGTATGGAGCCGGAAAAGGACACTCAGAAGCAGTAGTTTCTACAAATATGTCTCCTGCTGGCACAATTCTCCCCTCTTGGAGAGTTCATTGAATGATGAATGTTTCGTGTCTGTGTGAGTCTACATGTGTGCGCGCCCTCGCTCAGTATCACTGGCCACCTGACAACATAAAATCCCGCTCTAATGGCACACAACCTGTCTCAATGACAGACCCCTGGGTTCTTCTAATACACTGCTTAATAGACAATCTATGTTCCAGACCCTGCATGGGTCCATTTATGTGTGTGTGTGTGAGTGTGTGTGTGTGTGTGTGTGTGTAGCTTTTAAACAGTAATATGCTTTCTCCAACAATGTGGTGACCTGCCCTGTGGGTATTGTCTGTTGCTGGGTATTGTGTGTGTGTGTTTGTGTCAGATGCACAAAACCTGCTGACAGGTAATCAGCTGGGCCAAAGTATCACACTGGGGCATAATCGCAAGGTCACACACACAGACACACACGGGGGGGGACAGTTATTATCCAACCTGAACAGCTTCACAGGTCGCCGTGATTGCACTGCCTCTTTGTGCTAATATAAAACTAACACACAGAGGCGAGAGCAGCTCACTATGAAACAACTTACTAATTCGGAGTAAAAGCTTCCTTTTATAATCTATTCTGATGCCATTCACTCCCTCCTTATTTACTTCAAATATGACTTTTCAAAAATGTCACCTGCACCCTGTTCCTTCACAAACATCATTTTTTAACCTCTCATAGTCTAATAATACGCTTTCCTTGACTGCTTTTTAGCCATTTTCCAAACTCAACGGAAGTCAAGGCAACACTGCTATTTAAGGAGGACTATAGAGCTGAATTAGTATATTCATATGGCTTCAAACTCAGTGTCAACAAACCCAGGCAATCCTTTTCCATAACTGCAAACATGAATGCAGACATCCAGCCCCAATCAGACTTCAGAAGGCAATGAACTATGGCAGCATGTGATTAAGATCTCTGCTTCACAAACACAGGTAGTGCTGCTTTTCCACCACAGAAGTTGATGTGAGAGCTCTCGTCAGCGAAAGAGAGGCAGAATGAGAGAGACTTATGAAGACCATCTCCTCCTCGATTACATCGTCTCTGAGCAGATATTTTTAGATGAGGATTAATTTTAATGGCTGAGATAAGGAGTAAGTTGTGGGTGGAGGAGGGACAAATAAATAAGTAAATAGGACATGCTGCAAAACAGGAGGCATCGGTGGTGGCGTTAGGGTAATGTGGCAGTTGTTGCGAGGCCCTGGGCAGATCCACTGATCTAGCAGAGATAGAGAGGCCTTTCATGTTTTCTCCCAGAGCTGGAGTGGTGTTAAAAATCAAAGAGAAAACCAATGTTTGTCTTTAACTCCTCTCCCTCATGACCTTTAATAAAGGAACAGGTTGTCATTTTAAATGCTGCATTTCTACTTTTATTAGTTTCTAAAAAAAAAAATGGGCCAAAAGGTGAATAGAAAAAGGATATAATGAGATTAAAAATTTCAATAAATGTTGTTCTTATATATAGTTAGGCCAGGCTTGTCCATAAGAGTTCTCAATGGGTTACATAATTCAGATTTTTATTAAATTTAACTACTGACAAACCTTTTTATAGCCGAGATCTTTGCTCGTATTCAAATGCATCCTGACTTTATAACACGTATCATATCGTCTGCAATCATACCAGCATAAATGTTATGTAATAATATAATTACTATAGCAATGCCATGCATGCATCTTCCCCAGTGTGCACAACAACGAGCCAAACCCAGGCATGTCTGAGAGTAAGAGCCTCATAACAGCCTCTGTACTCAAAATAGGAGCCACTTCAACAACCTCCAACAAATCTCAGTAAGAAAACTGTTCCTGCTAAAGGTGGAAACAACAAACCTGTTTTACCACTTAAGGCAAAAATACACTGTCAGTTACGGCCAGCCACGAAAGCAGGGATACTAGCTGGTAGATAACAAGAAACTATCTGGTGATCTACAACCCAGATGTAAACAAATTACTCTACTAAGTGTTGCTGGAGTACTTGTTAGTAGCACTTCAGAGCAAACGGTGGGTGGAAGTTATGGAAATGTAGTGGAAACTGTGGTGGTTACATTTCTATATTATCAGAAAATCAATATGGCAAAGTGTCTTGAAATATTGTGATATAAATTTGA